>VOPJ01005590.1:18614-97739 GCA_014673585.1 Semibalanus balanoides
AGTGAAATCTAATAGTGACGAATACCTACTTAAAGCAAGTACTGTGATGGTTTTCAAAGCGTTGTATTTTCCGGCATCTTCAACAAGTACTTGGGCAAGTACCACCATGTATACGACACGATCCCTCAATAAATCGATGACGTTGCGTGCTTCTCAGCCAGCTGATTTCGCATTACTTTGAGGAAAAAAATATGAATTATCACCCAAATAATTGACATTTTAATATGCTTTTTCCGCGTAAATATAGGTTTCTTTGACTTACTAGTAATATGATACATAATTTCTTGCTTCTCTTCATCATTTCTGAGCTTTTTCTCGTTTTTTCAAGGTGAACTAATAACTATTCCCTTTAAGTGACGTCTTTCTAATGTTATAAACATCACTAAGTCTAAAATATATTCTACATGTTACGATGTACTAATACCGAGCGTCCAAGAAATCAGAGATGGGTTTTCTTTTCTTATTGTTAGATCAAAATATAACCTTTTGAAAAGTAACATGCGCCCACTTATAAACAAACTAATGCTATTTTGTTTAACACAGTTTTCATTAGTATGCAGCCATGCAGCCATACCAGACAGACGACAATGCGAAAAGAGTCAAATTGCAGTTTCAGACCAACTTTTCTCATTGTCGGAACGCAAATAAAGTTTTACAGGTGCTTAGAAAGCAATAAAGCACCGTCGAGGAGCAATATTTTGAGCATGACAAGTTTATGGTACAAGGCAACATCAGCAAAATGAACAAGCTAAGTAGCAGAAGGAAGCGAAAAACGAGCCCCCATTGACTCGAAACAAGTCAAAGGAAGCCCTCTTTCGGAGCCCATTCAAGTCTGTTTGCCGTATGGGTCAATAACTTGGCTGTGGCAGAGTACAACGCAAAGAGCTGTAAGCACGGATGTAAAATTGCTTCCCTTCAGTGTAGAGGAACAATTGTACATCCGTGCTTGCAGCTCTTTGCGCTGTACTCTTGCCACAGCCAAGTTATTGGCACATACGGCAAACAGACTTGCACGGGCTCGGAAACAGGGCTTCCCTTGACTTGTTTCGAGTCAATGGGGGCTCGTTTTTCGTTTTCTTCTGCTTCTTGGCTTGTTCATTTTGTTGGTGTTGCCTGTTATCATCAACTTTCTCTATGTGCTCAAAATGCTGCTCCTCGATGGTGCTTTCTTGCTTTCAAAATGCCTGCAAACTTAATCTGCGTTCCGAGTTCCGGCATTAGGTACAGTTGGTCTCAAACTGCAATCTGACTATTTTTGCATTGTCGTCTGTCTGGTATGGCTGCATGGCTGCATGCTTATGAAAACTGTGTTAAACAAAATAGCATTAGTGTTAATATGTGGGTGCATGTTACTTTTCAAAAAGTTTCATTTTGATTTCACAAGAGGAAAAGAAATCCGTCTGTTCTTTCTGGGACGCCCGGTATTTAAAACACTTCTATCACAATATGATACAATACTTATGTCATAAAAGGGCATATTATGATCGGACAATTTTTGCAAAATAAAATAGAATAGAATATCTCAGCTTATTTTCCTCATGCTTAGCCACTGTCGAGCATATTGCGTACAGGCGTCGCTACCCTGTAACGTAATCTGGTCATCGTTATTCTATCAACCGTAATGCACCGTGGTCAGGGGCGTAGCTTTTCCAGCAGAAATGGGGGAGGGGAGCTAATCTAGGAAAAGTCACTTTAAGTATTATCAAAATCCACAAAATACATATTTCTCCCCGGATTTGAACCACTTCATTGTCAAATGTAGGGGGAGGGGGAGGGGCACTGATCTGACTGATCCCCCGGCTGAATAGGATCCTACACCCCTGACCGTGTTTTAATTAGCCCTCGCCCAGGTAGGGCAAGATCACTGCGTGACCGGGTAGGGGGTTGGCACGACCACCTTCGATGACTTTTCGCCCCTAATTGAGCTAGAGCTTCGATTGAAAAACTAACGTGTTGCATGTGACGGGAAGAAGTAATTGAAGCCCGATTGTTAGGTCCTGAGTCATTAGGTGACACCTGAGGTCAATTCAATGACCCGGATGTCATCAAATCCGTAAATGTGTAAAAATGGAACATTAATCGAGCTAAAATCGTGAATAAACATATTGTTATGCTTAACCCTATTCCATGATGCGGGCGTGGCAGATTCTGCCCCCGGTAGTTTTTCGAACGCCGCTTCTGAACCGTTACGTCTATTGTCTTGAGACTTTCGGACTTTTCCTTAATATGAAGGACGCGTGTTCTGTTAAAATTTTGAATAAAAAAAAATCGGCAAAGCAGAGGCGGCTTTGTTATTATCATTATCTCCAAAAGCTCCGAAATATTTTCGATGAAATTTTTAGGAAGACGTCAAATTGATGCTGGATAAGGTACTGAAACTTTGACGTCGTTATATGTTATAGTTTTCAAGTTATTGCGGAAATCTGGGAGGGGGTTATATTTACCCCCCCCTAGCTGCGCGGGTTAATGCTGAATGCTTATGTGCTGAACAGTAAATTGCGTTCTTAAGCGGACGCGTTATGAGACCTGTCCCGTTAGTGGTGCTGAAAGCTTTAATGCTGAATGCCTATCTGCTGAACAGTAAATTGCTTTCTTAATTAAGCGGGCGCGTTATGAGACCTCTCCCGTAAGTGGTGCTGAAAGCTTTAATGCTGAATGCCTGTCTGCTGAACAGTAAATTGCGTTCTCGGCGTGCGAAAAAGACCTTGGGTCTCCAGAGAGGCAGCATGTTACTAATCCGCGCCAAGCGCCAGTACCTGTGCGATTCTTTGACGACCGACCAACGCCAGTTCTGGAGCCGCATAAAAGCCATTGCGTTCCGGCCGCCAGGTGGAGCTTCATCGGGCGCCGACGACGCAGCTGGTCGCGCTGACGCGTTCAACACGCACTTCGCGTCCGTCGGCTTTCGCGCATATGCAGCCGAGGTCGCCACGATGGTGCGCTGCCGCCTCACGGCCATATCACGGCCGCCCCGAGTCTGTGCATCCGCCCTGACGCTGCAACCTGCCACCCTCCCCGAGCTGTGGGGTGTCATAGGACGGATGAGTGGCTCTTAGGCGGTTGGCGTAGATGATGTGCCTCTGTTCGCAGTCAAGAAGTGTTTCCCCGTCATAGGTACTCACTTACTCAATTTGATAAACTACTCCATAGTCACTGAGGTGTTTCCCACTGCATGGCAAATTGCGCGTGTTGTCCCCATTTACAAGTCCGGCGACCGAGCCAATGTTAACAACTTTCGGCCAATTTCGATTCTGTCAGTTCTGTCGAAAATTGCTGAAAAGGTTGTCTCGCTCCAACCTCGTATTCGTATCTGCTTGATAACCCGTGCTCTGCCTCCTATCAATATTCCATAACCGGACGCCAACCACTGATCAGAAGACGCCGTGCTCGACGCTGTCGAATGGATCAGTCAGACTATCGACAGAGGTCATGTCGCGTCGCTGACAATGATCGACCTCAGTAAAGCGTTCGACAGCGTCGACCATGGAGTCCTCCTTGCAAAACTCGGATGGTGCGGTATCCAGTCGACAGACTGGTTCCGGAGTTACCTCAGCGAGCGGAAGCAAACTGTGACAGGCGGCTCTTCCATTCTTCCGCTCACCCACGGAGTAGGCCAGGGCTCCATCATCGGGCCCATCCTCTTCCTCATATTCATCAACGACCTGTCCTCCTTCCTCCACGGCCGTCTCCTAATCCTAATGCCGATGATTACCCAACTCCTGGACCAGCTCTCGTCCCTGACCCCAGCGGCATTCGACCTCAAGATGGTGGGTTAGGAGTTCCATCAACCCCTTCAAATTGGGGTTTCAAGCTAACAGTCTAAAAATGAATCCAGACAAGACTGACTTTAAACTCTCATTGGTACAAAATCCTCGCTCAAAATGGCGAACAATTTCGACATCAACGTCTCGGGCTCGACCCTCATCCCATCCCCCACCGTCAAAGTGTTGGGAGTCCTCCTCGACCAGCACCTCGACTGGGATTCTCACGAATCCATGGTGGTACGGAGGTGCAATGTCATCATTGCATCTCTGCATAAAATCCGCCATCACCTCACTCCTGACGTCCTCAAACTTCTCGTCCAAACACACGTTTTTCCTCATATCCTGGTACATGCCTGTCCGCCTGGGGAGGGCCGCCCAGTGCCGTCTGCATCGCGTTCAGAGGTCCCTTGAACTTTGCCGCTCGGCTTCGTCACCGGCGTGCGACGTAGTGACCACATTTCGCCAGCTCTCGCATCTCTCGGGTGGGAGAGAATAGAGGCCCTAGCCCGACACGACTGCACCAACGTGCACAAGCCCTGAGTAGTGAACAGTGCCCTAAGGCGCTGCGTAGCATGTTCATAAAGTGGTGTGACGTATCGGCCAGGAGCACTAGGGCTGCCGACGCCGGAGATCTTCATCCCCCAAAATGTAGACTGGCTCGGACCCAGAAGGGCTTTTCATACCGAGCAGTCAGCACGTGGAATGCGCTGCCACCAGCCATGAGAGCCGCTCCGTCCAGGCGCGCATTTGTAGCCGCAATGACAGGAACCGAGTGCGTGACGCGAGCGAGCGCCACCATAGTCCGCCAAGCTATGTTCTATCGATGCCCATGTAAACTGTTTTTAATTGTGTCGTGTACCACATATGTTCTCACCACATGCATGCAAAGGAATCGTAATAGCCACGATGTTCCTCAATAAATTACAAAATGACAAATGACAGCCAGTGAATCGTTTTTCATCCCGGCACTGCTCCATTTGATAAGGAGCTTGAAAGGAAGCTTCAGTTTGAGCTTGAAACGAGATACCACCTGGAAATGGAGCGCCCTGACTTCAAACGCCAACACAGAGGGGTGTTTCTGCTTTTAGAGATTGTGGTCAGAGGGGCCCCATTTAAATAATCAACTTCACAGTTTTACTAACTTATATTTTTTGGTTCTTTTTGCATTGTATCCGTCAAAAGAACCATTAAAATTGCCTATGAGAAGCAGGAATAGCGAGTTGTGTTGTGTAATTTAAAAGGATAGTGCCACCTTGGGAGGATTTCTAAAAAGCAGCTTAAATGAATGCTGGGAATTAATAATCATGTATGCTCTTGCACAAACTTGCCCTAATGCAATGTATCGTCAAAGCATTTTTTTTCTGACTCCATTTTTTTTGTTGGTCCTGATTGTGCACTAGACTGTTTCAAAATGCACTCGTTGTCAGCTTTAATCTAGCTGGGAATGTGATCCTTGGTTAGTTTTTCATGCTGATTCCGAATATGTAAACCAATTTTGGCTACGACGTCGGTTTAAGGCTGGTACATATTGACCTTTTTATAAGTCATTGCTAGTTTTCAATGAAAATACGCGCTGCCCGCGATCCAGCTTCTGTTTTACGGAATGCTTTAGAGATGGGAAACTGTGATCAACGTTTTTTCTTCGCAATGAGAGGATTCTATTGATTACCTTTTATTGACATTAGCCAATTGGTCAAGTTTTAGAATGATATTTTTGTTATTTTTACCCCAAAAACGGCACTTTTTTACGTTTCTTGACAATTACGATAGAAACGCCGATGGACGCCGATGACGCCGATGACACACAATAGTGCATAACAAAGCAAAACAGCACGCTTGACGAAGATAGCGAAGTAGTATTTGAAGTCATTACGCGTTTGATAAAGGGCATACTGAACGTCGACATTAATTTGTCAAACACATGCATATGTTAAATAAAAGACCACGGTGAACGGAAAGAAAAACAACGTCATCCAGACGTAAGAATTTCGTGTTTAATTTAGCAGCTCTAATCACAAGATGTTTGGGGCAGACATCTATTCCGTGTGATTGGGGGGGAGGCGCGCTTAAAGCACATTGGAGGGTATCAAGCGCCCTTCCCGTCTACGCTAGTTCATCGCATTCAAATGTGAGGATTGTACACGATGTTAAAACGGATGTTCTGTATAGGTAAGAGAGAAATTGTCGGATGCTGACAGTTGCACTGTCCCCAGTACGTCGGCGAGCGATGCGTTGGGGGAAGAAACGCGAATTTATAGCTCTCAACTGCACGCAGATGTCACTGGGCGACAAAACGTGTTTCACACTCGGTGGAGCGTTGCAGTAGGTGCATACAGGCTCTCAGAGCCTTTCAGGTGGTGGCTGTGAGTGGCGTGGCAGTGACCGATGCGGAGCCTAGTTAGAGCTACTTCCTCAATCCTGTTAGCAGGTGAGTAGCGCGAGGCAGCTTCATCTGCTCTCTCGGTGCCCTCAACGCCCACGTGACTAGGCACCCACGTACTACAGCAATTTAACTCATCCACCATCTGAGTGGATGCTGGTCAGAAGTTCTAAAATCTGTAAAACTAACGATGAGCTAATCAACTGGCTACGGAGCGCCATCACTGGCATTGACCTTGATAGCTTGGCCACACGACGCGCCTGTCATGTAGAGTCATGGCGCCTAACAGGTGCCAGCTATAGGTCCTCCTACAACACCCAAAATCCACCACCATGCCGAACGAATTTAAGCAGTGTGCGCTGGAAAACGCTCTACTCCTATGCTGGATACCGGAGATTCTTCACCTGACGGATCGAAGGTGTGCTGAGGGCGTGGAGCTGCGCTTTCGTCAGTGGGACGACCAGTAGACGGTTTAGGATACCAGACACGGCATCAGTTTTTACCTCTGAACTGTACGATATCTACCAGGTTTTAAGGGACATTCGTTGTCACAGTCATAACCATTGTCTTATAATCACCGACTCGGCCAGCTCAGTGATGGCGCTCCGTAGCCAGTTGATTTCCTCATCTTTAGTTTTACAGATTTTAGAACTTCTGACCAGCATCCACTCGGGTGGCGGAGAAGTGAAATTGCTGTAGGACGTGGGTGCCTAGTCACGTGGGCGTTGAGGGCACCTAGAGAGCAGACGAAGCTGTCAAAGCTGCCTCGCGCTCCTCACGTATTCGTTCGCTCGGGGTGGAGGCCGACGATATGAAGCTAGCTATAGGCCGCATCATACTCGCCGAATGGCAAGATAGGTGGAGTAATGAGTCAGACTGCGCTCTGAAACGCCTTCGCCAGAATATCGGCAAGTGGGAGTCGAGCAACAGGCGTAACAGGATTGAGGAAGTAGCTCTAACTAGGCTCCGCATCGGTCACTTGCCACCGCCAACTCACAGCCACCACCTGAACAGCCTCTGAACCGGCCTGGTTGCACTACTTCAAACTCTCCATGAGTGTTGAAAACCACTTGTTTTGTCGGCCCAGTGACATCTGCGAATAGCTGAGAGTAATAAAATCGCGTTTCTTCCCCCAACGCATCGCTCGCCGACGTACTGGAGGACAGTGCAACGGTCAGCACCCGACAAGTTCTCTCTTACCTACAGAACGTCCGTTTTAACATCGTGTACAATCCTCACATTTTAACCCTATTCCCTGCGGGGGCAGATTCTACCCCCCGGTAGTTTTTCGCCCGCCGCTTCTGAACGTTACGGTCTATCGTCTGAAACTTTGGAATTTCCTTAAATATGAATTGACGCGTGTTCGGTGGAAAATTTGGGAAAAATCGGCCGCAGCAGAGGCGGCTCCAGGGTTCTTGTTTTGGGAGTCGTTACGAATGCGGGTGGTGCTGGCGCATAACTTCCTTCGTAGTTGCGGTGGAATAAAAGGTCAGAAACTAAGTCGTATGGCTTTATACATCATAACATAATTGAATTATAACATATTTTGGGGCAGAGGCGAACTCAGGTTCATAAAATGGGGTAGGCGATATTCTCCGTTCAATTTAGGCCCAAACTTCAAAGAAGCAAGAGTGATAAAAGGCGTTCCGCACATTGGTGCCCCTACGTGTTTACCTGAATTTCCGCCTATGCAAAATGGTTACATTTAACAAAATTACAGCAACAAAGCCGACATGTGACGTTCCACGACCCAAACCCACTAAGGAAAACATATATTTTTCATCCAAAAATTCTCCCCATATTTTTTCCTGAGTGCGCCTATGATTTTTTCGTTTTTGTACTTGTTCCTTTCACACCTTGAAGAACATGACATGGAAGCTTCAAAAAACGTTTTTTCATGCAAATCGGTCGAATCACATGGCCAACAATGACCTTTCAAAAAACAACACAATTTTCGATTTTTTGCCCCCTGGCCCCCATTTTTGAGTAAAAAAAGCAATTTCGGAGGTCCAAAAAGAAAAGCATTTTGTCCACGACGAATCGAATGTGTTCATTCCACGAAATCGTCCTATCGGTTCTCGAGATCCTGGGGGGGGGGGTTCGGAATCTGCCCCTCGCAGGTTAACGTAATTTGGCCGCCCGCAGGGAATAGGGTTAAGTTGGCCAAAAATAACAAACTTAACCCGGCATTGGCTGGGGTCTCAGCCAAACGCCATTGGCTGGGTGGGCGTTTTTCACCACCCTCGTTATCTTCCGAACCAATAACAATACGCGCAATACGGTGATCGAAAGCTCTCAATGAGACCACTCTAAAGCGTACGCGAAATTGTATAAATAAGGTCAAATGTCATGTCACAGTCAGGTCAAAGGTCAAATGTTAGATATTCGAGTTTACGGGACATACTTCCCATCCAAAGTCGTATATTGAGACCATTATCGCTTAAAGTGCTCTCAAAGGTATGATGCATCTCCCGTATAAGCAAAAGTGAAATTGTAAGCAAAGGTAAAGGTCAAGATCAGGTCAAATCAGGTCACTATTGGCAAGAGGTCATGCGACACATGTTTTATGAGTCATCTTACGCATATAATTCGATTATAGCAAATATAGCAGCCATTTGCACACCTGACTCGATATAAGGTCAAGGTCAGTTCATAAAAGGTCAACATAGGAAATGGATAAATATAAATACAAAATGCATTTATGTTATCCAGTTTTGTTTCAGCAATTCAGTGGTACTATTTATTTTTATTTACTTGTTCGAAAAAGCCCCCAAAACGTATTTTCTAAAAATAACGTCATGAGGTAGCAATCAGTGATTTACAAATATAGACATTGCTTTGAAATTTGGTTTGGGTATTGTACATATGTGGTTCTCTCACGCATCTTCTGGCTTTTTAAATATTAAAAAATATTTTGAGGTGACTTCTTCAAACAAATAGTTTTATGTTTTTTGGGTGGTCAAAATCCAAAATTTTACAAATCCGACATTGTCATTTTCCACCCCTTGTCATTTGCTATCTCTTGACGTTTTTATATTGCATTTTGCTTAAGGAAAGTCTTTGTACAGCCTGTTTGAGGGTTTAGGTGATATTTGCGTCAAAGTCGTGTGTAGTGACGTCACTAAATTTGATATAACTTGAAACAATGTGGACGATTTTTTTTTGCACTGAAGACGTCAAATTGATGTAAAATAAGGTAACCAAGGTTTGGTGTTGATGGCACTATTCGTTTGTGAGCTATTGTGAAAATCCATGAGAGGGAGGGATTTTCACAATAGCTCACAATTGTGAGCTATTGTGTTTCCGCGTTTCCCCCCTCCCAGCCAATGGTGGGTTAATAACTATACAGAAAAATGTAAGGACATGCAAGAAGTTCGCTTTAAATCAGTTCTTAGCGCCAAAATAAAGTCACACAATTCTTGGCCCTGTGTTGGACAACGCCTCAAGCCAAAGTTTTAACCGAGCCTCCGACGGACCAATGACTTTCAGAATGACCGATAACCCTCTTCAACTGGCACAGGGCCCTTTCGGGCCTAACAATGGCCCTCTTTGATAAGTATAAATAAATTATTGGGTATTGCAAAGGCCATCTCAGCTTCCTTCTCTCAGGCCTCGTAGTTAAGTTTACCCACCCACTTACCACACACTACCACTTACCCTCTGACAAGCATAGGTAAAGCTTTTCCACACCTGGCAAGGGGCCTCTCAGACCGAACGATGGCTCTCTCAAGTTGACCAATGATCCTCTCAAAGGAAGTGGATGTTCCTTTCTTACCAGCTTAGAGCTCTCATGCCAGAAAACATCCCTTTGATCGATTGAGGGTCCTTGCAAAAAGGTAAGCAGCCCTTTCAGGTCGACATGAGCCCTCCCATAGGGCCATCTTAGGCTTGGCAAAGGTTCTTAGGAACGGCAGTTAAGTTAAGAATCTATGACTCTAAGGCCTGTGCAATTCCGTCTGAAAACAGTCACAAGGCCCTATCAGATCACCGCAGAGCCCTCGGACCTCTCCGGCCTAAGCAATTGCCATCTCAGAGCAGCCTGTGCCCGCTCCAGCCTGGAATGGGCTCTGTCAGACCGGCAGACCGGAAAATATCCTCTCAGACAGCTGAGGGCCATTCAGAGGCCAGAATCGGTTAACCTACAGGAGGAGGTCATGGCCCCCTATCCCCCTTCATTACGCCCTTGGTTGTGGATTGGAGCTCCGATTGCAATGTAAAAACCCTAATGTTGGCCTCCAGCGTTAAACTCGAGCTAAAACAAACATAAAATGATAGACTCCTTCAGGCAAAGCTATGAACTACCTCAAATCAGCTAAGGGCTTTATCATCCGGCTGAGGGCTCTTTCATAATGACTGTGAGGCATTTTGGACTAATACAAACTGTCTTCCACGGGGCCCACTCTGACGTCCAGAGGACCCACTCTCACGATCAGGGGGCCCCACTCTCACGACCAGAGGGCCCCACTCTCACGTCCAGAGGGCCTACTCTGGCCTCCAGAGAGCCAACTCTGGCATCCACTCTAGCCAGCCTCCAGAGGGACAAATCTGGCATCTAGAGGGACAATGTTGCCTCCGTTGGGCCCAAACTGGCCTCCTACAAAGAGCCCAATCTGGCATTCAGACGGCCCACTCTGACCGGCCTTAGCAGTCTTCTTTGGTTTCCAATAACCTCTTCCTGGTCTCCTCAGGGCCAACCTGACCTCCAGAGGGACCAATCTGGCCTCCAGCAGGCTCACTCCGCCCTACAGAAGGTCCACTATGACATTCAGAGGGCCCACTCTGCCTCTGGTCCACCTCCAGAGGGCCTTTTATTGCCAGCAGAGGGCCCACTATGACACCCAGAGGGCTCATTCTGGACTCTGGAAGGCCAATGTTGACTTCGAAGGGGCCACTCTGGTCTTCGGAGGGCCTACTGTGGCTTCCGAGGTCCCCACCCTGTTTTCCCAGAGGGCCAACTCTGGCCTCCTGAGGGTCCACTGTGGCCTCCGGGAGCCCACTGTAACCTCCCGAGGACCCACTCTGACCTCCAGAGGGCTCACTCTAGTCTCTGAAGGGCCCACTCGGGCATGCAGACGACTCAATCTGGCCTGCAGAGGGACTGAAGACGAAAGGTGTGACCTGGCCTGGGAGAGGTTATTAAGAGAGGAAGAGAGGTATAGAGAGGTTATTGAGAGGTGATTAGGTTATTTCAGATAAAAAGCATGCGAAACTCATAGATCTACGTGGGGCCCATGTGTAGGCCCAAGGTGTGTGTGTGTGTGTCTGGGGGGGGGGGAGGCTCCCGTTTCTACGCCCTGCCTTGAACTGCTTCTGCGTTTTGTGAGGCGAGATTCATTTCCGACTGAACAATAATTCCTTTAGGTCAAAATTAAATATTTTTATTCAGTCAGACTCATTCATTCCTCCTTGCTTTATCATTGTAATCGGTACAGATCTGACCTGAACAGTATCACTTGTATTGGAAAACGACGCACCCAAACCTAAAGTGTTGCTAATAATGTCTATCGTGGTTTATCTCGCATTTCGCAAACTGCCCTTCGGCGTGAATAATCGTTTTTGTTATGCCAGAACATCAAATTGAAGCTAGTTTGGAGGGGCCGAAACCCCAAAAAGTCACACAATTCTAAAAACTCATAGGATTTCGCTCCTTCATGCATAAAAATGGTAATTTAAATCAAATTTTACCTTCGTACAAAATGCGTAAATTTACATTTGAATTAGAAAATGCGCCATTTGTTTGAGGACGACTTCAGGCAGTTTACGAGGCTTGGCCCTTCCACCTCCTTGGATACGCCAGTGGGCCAACATAGGGGGAAGCGAGCACCATTGTGGGAGTCGAACTCAACATTGGGGCCCCGAGGGACACTCCAAAAGTACCTGTATAAATTGACACCTTCGTTAAGCGAAGCAGTTTTGTATTTGATACCGATACACCAATTCTGAAATTATATAAACGAATATGAAATTGTAAGAGTTCGTGTAGCCATAAGGTTACGATACATGTGTTCTACACAAATGCCATCAATTGACGGAGCCAGCAGCTGCCACTCCACATCACTGCAGCGGCCGATTTCGGTGTCGGTGTGTGCTCTCCCCTCCGTTCAGTGTTGAGTGATCGGCTGCAGCGATTGCAGCGCGTCGGCCGGGAGTCGAATATTGTAGTTTGATTTCCGTCGACAGGTGGCAGGTTGGTCGTGTTGGACTGCTCGTACTCCTGCCGCTCACTGCCCGGTAGCTGGTGGCTCAACTCCAATGCCTGACGCGTTCTGCGCTGTATGTACACTTATGTCATTAAGAGTGTAATCGGCACCGAGTATGACATTTACATCAGCTCTCGATCTATTACAAACCCCCTATATTCGTTAAGCTATGCTGATATGCAGTGGAAGGAAACAGGTAATGATCTCTGTCCATGGGCGCGGCAACCCTCTTGCATATGATTGGCATCGTGATGTTTTGATCTCACAAATATAACTAAAACGGCTTTTGAAAGAGAGTCAAGCAAGGAACACTTTTGTTGAATTACCTATAATGAACAAGGATTACTTATGCTGGACAAGCAAGTATTACATTTATCTAGATATTTGTGCTAGATGACGTGCAGTGCATAAGTTCCAGCTCAAAACTCACCGAAAATAATACAAGATACAAGCAGCCAGCAAGGGCGGATCCAGGGGGAAAAGGGGTCATGGTCCCCCTAAAGGTCCTGATACTATGTTTCCCCCAAACGGTCGGAAGTACAGTTGTACAAATTGCTTTTGAAGCAGTCAAAATACAGCTATCCACAATAACAAAATTGAATTTCGTGCCGCTTCGCAGCATGACATAATACGCAATTGCTTAAAATGTGAAAAATGTGGAAATTAATTAATTAATTGTCCGGTGGTCTGCCCTTGGCGGTACCTAATTGCTAATCCCAGGGCCCATTCCCTTAAAGGGACTGTCCCACCTTAACATTGGATTTGAGTTGAGATAGCCATTTTCCGTGCTTGGCATTGCAATTATGTATAGTATAAGTTAAAACAACCACCGTTTAGTCGATCACAAATAAATTTGGGTTTTGGTTTTGAACATCTCCAACAAAGGAACCCTATAGTGTAATTAAGCATTAGGGTTTCTTAAATCGATGTCGTCTCCCTCTCTTTACCCAATTTTTGTGAAAGTCGACTTGTTTTACATTCGGCTGTACATAAGCCATACACTAGTCATAATATAGCAGCGTGAAGGTTTTCTCTATTTCCTAAAAAATTCCTTATAATGACGTTATCAAGCCAAATATAAAAACGTATTTTTTTAATAAAATAAGCACTGTTAGTTGAGAAACAATGTATAATCGTGTTTGGCGAGCAATTACTTAATATTTAGCACCACATGCGGCGTACATTTGAGAAACTTTTGAAAAGGTGGGACAGTCCCTTTAAATAAAACACAAACTTTCACGCAGGCTACATGCTTAGGTAGGCTGCAGAGTTTCCGAAAAAAGGCGACGCGAACGAAAAGACGCGGACATCGGCACCCGGAAGCTGCTTCAGCGGTGCCGAGCTTGCTGGACCGAAGAGCTATTTGTTAGACCAGGCCAGAGCTATTTCCCCAAGCCATCTCGCCCCAGGCTCCTCCAGATCCGCTGGGGCCATTTATGTGCGGAAAAGTCGTTCTGCTTTCGGAAAATGAGAAAAACAAATGTTGGCGGAATTATGTGCGGTATATATATATATATATATATATATATTCGTCAAAAGTCAACCAAAAACATCAAACAGACACACACGAACACGAACAATGTAACCGAATATTTGTATCAGACTTGTATAATGTATAATGAGAGTAACTGTCCTGACACGTGTACTGTACTGGTACATTCATTGCTCGGATCACCGCCTGACTCAGCACAGGACCGGCGCGGCCTTCAGGATGGGACCGGCGCCGACTGCGGACTGCGGTCCGCCGCCCGCCGCTTGCGTATGCCGGTCTGCCGGCAGGTAGACTCGGCGCCCGCCCACCTGGCTGCAACAGATTCGTGCATGTAGCGAGATGTAGCCATTTCCTCTGGTGGACCATCCCCCAGCACAATCCGTCCCTCGCCGCACACAGCTGACGCGAAGTCCATCGTAGTGGGAACGCAGTGGTCCTGCCGTACCGCTTGTACACGTCCGACACGTAGTGCAGAGTGGGTGGCGCCGCCGTAGTGGCCTGACCAGCACCGACCAGTCGTATGCGCGTTGGTCACCGGCCGGTTCCAACTAGCACAGCGACTGGTCGCCTCCACGCAGAACTTGGATGGGTGCACCTGCTCGCGGCGGAGTCAGTAAAGCTTCTCCCCTCCTCCAAGGGCCTCATGCAGGCTCCTGCAGGCTCCCGTCCTCGTCTTCGCGGGTCCGCGAGGGCTTGCCGTCCGAGACAGCCTCCAGCACCACCAGCTCGGTGGTGACCGGCGGTGGTGGCGGGGCCGGTGAAAGCAGAGGTCCGGCGGCAGCGCTCTCTGCCTCGGCCACTTTCCTAGTAGCACACATTATTTTCACCACGTTGTGCCAACGTTTACACGACGTACTTACGTCGTATGAACGTTGTCTTGACGTTACCAACGTTGCCATGACGTTGTGACAACGTAATGTGCTACTAGGGTTGCCGCGGTGAGGACGGACGCACGGGAGACGGGGTCCGGACAGGAGCCGAGGCGGCCTCCGGGGAGGCGGCGGAGGCGGGAGAGGGAGCGTTATACATTAATAATATATATTATATATATATATATTATATATAATATATATATTGGTGTAGTTTGGCAGTACATCTTTTTCAGGCAAGTTTTGTTGAATGCCAAGGGTAATATTTGCGTTTTCGTCAGCTGTTTCCGTGTTTTGTCGATTGTCGGATCAGATGTTCGTTTGCTGTGGTAAAATATATATATATATATATATATATATATATAATATTATATATATATATAAATACTATTTTATCAATGCGCACTACAGCGACACCTATTTGCACGTGTATTATTGTGTATTAACGTAATAGAACAACCACAAGGCCTGGGGCCCAATAACGGCTGAAGTCAAATAAATATCTACACACATCGTACAGTCAGACAAAAAACGAGATATCACATCGCTAGTAAAAGTAAATGTAAAAGCATGACACTGGTGCAGGTGCAGGCAAAAAACCTGAGCGTGCAGGCAAACAATCAAAAACCTATAAGTACATACAAAAACCCTAAAAGTACAGGCAAAACAAACTAAAATTACAAGCAAAACCCCTAAAAATACAGGCAAAATCATAAAAGTACTGGCAAAAACCCTAAAAATACAGATAAAAACCCCTATAAAAGTGCAGGCAAAAAACCTTAAAAGTACAGGAAAAACGCTGAAAATAAGTATATGTGTATATAATACATGAGAGACAATGACTGAGCGCAGGATAAAAATGTCGCAGCAGCCACCTCTAACATAGGTAGGTGCGGAGGTGCGGGTGCCCTGATCGTCAGCGAACACAGAGATACCTGACCTAAGAGTGCGCGACGGTAGGAATATATCAGACTGAGGGTTGCTGCGAGACAGGGCGTTAAATAGTTGTGGCAGGCGAACTAAAAAGTCCTTCTTCACCGAGTTCACTCTCCCACTTCCACGCGGAATGTGAAAGAGCTCGGGGCGCCGCATGCGTCGGCCTGGAGCCGATATATAAGGGGTAAAGCAGTAAACGTAGAAAATAAATCTGTTCGCACCGAATTGAAAAGTCTTTAAGTCACAAAACACGATCTCTTGACGGGTGAGTAGGTACCTCGGTAATATGACGAATAAAAAACGTAAAAGCGCAGTCTGTATGCATAGATCGTCCAGCGGAGCGGACGGGTTAGCACTAGTATGTACCATTGAGTGCTGACTGCCACCGGTCCACGTTATTTACTATCCCAAAAATATGTATATTAAAAGCTACCTTAATTTCAATATTTTTAATCATACTGAGATGTGCATTGTGCAACCAGGACCTTAGGGGTTACCTGAGTCTGGTTCCAATATTAAAATGTCGTTTTCCACAACCCAAAACTAAAATTTGCACGCCGCTTCGCGGCGTCACATCGGTGGTCATCGTCATAACCAAGCCACTGTTTTCGGTTCGTTGTAACGGTGAATTGAATGAATAACATGTTAAGCTTCTTATTCTCTACTAGGCCTACTGCAGCGGAAATCCCTGCAATCCCCGGCGGGCATTTTACTCTACTGCAGTTCGGCAATGTACTCATACATGGTATTTCTGTTAACTACTTGCTACCGAAATGTAGAAAACACTTTTTTACGCGATTCCCCATTATCCTGTGGGAATGCGGGTCAGAACACAAGCCATAATGTTTGCTCCTAAAGTTAGTATACTTATATTTAGATGTATGTGAGCACCTGCCCTTTTACTTGGTAACATAGAACGACAAACATGTGCTCATTAATAAATATTGCTGGGGGCCTTTCCTGATTCCTCTTAGCCGGATTTCCATCATAGTTTATTGTTCTGAAAGAATAAAGGGGAAAAAACTTATGTATGGACGGATAGTACCGACAGGGCAAGGCCTAGAGGAGTAAGCACCCATCTGGTATACAATACATTATACAGTGTTTCCCAACCACGCGCATATTAAATTGCTATCTGACATAAGTTGCGTCCACTGCGTCTGTTCCACGATATCCTCCACCCCGGAGAGCTCATAGCACTCTGGCTCGCGAAAATGCCTACAAATGGCGACAAACGACAAACAAAAGACAATGCTAACGACTGACGTCTCCCGCCAGAAAACAAACGACAGTCGATCGCCGACCGATGGATCGATCGATCTGCACACGGCGCGCGACACCGGCCCGTTA
The DNA here is from genome assembly GCA_014673585.1 of Semibalanus balanoides. Lineage (NCBI taxonomy): Eukaryota > Metazoa > Arthropoda > Thecostraca > Balanomorpha > Balanidae > Semibalanus > Semibalanus balanoides. The sequence goes on from VOPJ01005590.1 coordinate 35,606, forward strand.
ATCTTTCATCAGCGGCCGCTAAAAGGCTCGCCGCGTTCCCACGGCCGCTGCCGGTAGCGGCACGCGAGCCAAACGAGCCACGCGCCCGACGAGCCCCCGCCGCGAGCAGACAGCCGGGGCCTAATCAGCACTAGTGCCGCTGTCTCTGGTGACCCTGCACAGCCCGGCAGCGACGGCGGGGTCAACTCCGACGCCGCCCCCACGACCTCTGCCGTCCCGGCTCGCCGAGCGGTCACGCCCGCTCGCTGGACTGAGTCTAGGCGACTGAGCCGAGAGACCAGCCTGTGTACCGGGCCTGTGGAGTGGATTTATCCCGTGCGAAGCCACACTGCACGTCAGTGGCAGGGTGGCGGTACGTCAGTGTAGCACGCCAACGTACCGCCGGTGGATTGAGTGAGTACGCGGGAGACGGGGAAGGTGGCCCGATCGGAACGCCGCTCAGCTCCCCACTGTACAGGTACACACTCACAGACATATCACATACACACGCAAGACGCGCAGACGCAGACGCAGAACGCAGACGCAGACGCAGAGCAGACGCAGGCGCACGCGCACAGCACATCCCACGGCCCACGCACACGCACACGCACACCACACGCACACGCACCGCACACGCACATGCGCACACCGCACACGGCACAGCACACGCACACGCACACACACACGCACACACACACACACACACACACACACACACACACACACACACACACAGATGTAAGTATGTATTCGTACAAATCTCCACATCGTGGCTCTTCCGATTTCAGAGTCAATACAGTAAACACAAATATAAAAGCACAAATCAATAAACACGTTTAAAATCACTACACTCCATCACCGTTTAGCCATCTCAGTACACCCGCGTGAACAAGACGGCGCGACTCGACTATCCTAAGCTGAGCCGGCAGACGGCTCCATTTTTTTTGTCACCCGGGCGATCCAAGATCGATTCCGGGGCGGGAGATGACCTTCCGGCAATTTAGGCCGGGAAAAGGAAGTTATTTTAGTCCGGCTTAAGTTAACCCGGTATAAAAGGCAAGGGACCTATTTTTACGTTAAATTATGAATCAAATTGAATATGTAGTTTCGGCACCCTCAGGTATCGCGGCGGCGAAGGCGCCGCGATACCCGAGGGCGCCTAATACTGATGCGCCCTCGTTCACCGAAGCAGCCACACCGAAGCAGCCCTCGGCGCCTTCGGCGCCGAGGGCCCATCAGCTACCCCGAGGGCCCATCAGCTACCCCTCCCCCAGCATCGCGGCGCCTTCGGCGCCGCGATGCTAAGGGGGAGGTCACATATTATCATTAATCATTATCATTTGGAGACGGCCAGCGGCCTTTGCCAAGTCAACTTACTTAGCTGACCCGCCACGACCGATGGAGGAGCAATACTGACGCCAGGCAGAGCAGCGCAGCAATGGGCGCTGTTACCTCGGCCCGACTTGCAGTACTGGAAAGACGGTTCCAGCGGTGTTGTGGCTCGACACAGAAATGACCGGCGAGCGAGCTCCGTGCGCACGCGTGGAGTTTGCAGCAACATGCTCTCTGATCCCCGCGTGGTCCGGTCGGATACGTTTGCACGAGGCAACACAAGTGCGCGCAGATGGTCAGGCGACTTTGGCGACCTCAGTATCTGGTAGAGTACCACCAAGTCACGTTCAGTCAGCAGCACATCTACTTTAAACCACTTCAGTGACTTTAGAGCGGGCGAAATGTGTTGTGACCTTTTCAGTCCTGTGATGATCCTGGCACCAAAATTTATAGCCTTCTGTATCCTTCTGTAACCTTCTGTATACAGACACACAGACACACAGACACACAGTCACACAGACACACAGACACACAGACACACAGACACACAGACACACAACACACAAGACACACAGACCACACAGACCACACAGGACAACACAGGGACACACAGACACACAGACACACAGCACACATACACATATACACACATACACACACAACACGCACCCCACACCTACACACACACACACACACACACACACACACACACACACCTACACCATACACACACACACACACACCACACACACACACACACACACCACACACACACACACACACACACACACTGGATCCGGGTGGGACTAGAGGTCACAGTGGAGTGGGGTTCTCTTGACGAGGCATTCCAACTAGAGGTGGCAAAAGTTGATATTTTGGGGAACCAGACCCGACCCGGTCCCAAAAGCTGAAAAATGGACCCAGTTATACCCGATGCATGGCAAGTTTGGACCCAGCAGACCCAACCAACAAAATGTTGTCTCCCAACTAATGTTGACAAATCTGCACTCTGCAGTTAGTGCAAGTAAAATTATTTGTGTAGTTGCAAGTTCATACAGTTCAGATTGGCCAGCAACACAAAGAAACCTGCATATCAGTGTGCCTACTTTCGTAAAACCAGCATGAAAGATAAGTCTGTACCCGGTGTTATTTGGCGGGACCCAGTCTGGGACCAACTGGGTCCAGACTGGGTCTAGAGACTGGTTCCTCGGGTCTACGTTTTGCCCCCTCTAATTCCAACCCAGGCAAAATATGACCATAATGAATAAATCGGAAAGCCTTTCAGCCCTCTATCGTTTGGATGGAAATGTGATGTCACTATACCGGTCCCATGCATTTGACTAAATAAAAAAAACTCCCATTAAATTTGACAAGTCTATGCATATTTGGCCTCGGACTGCCACCACTTATTTGGCATTAGCTATTTCGCGCCTTATCGCTCAGCCAGACAAGCAGTGCCTCTTAAGTGTGGAGAGCCTTTAGTAAAATCTATCGCCCTGTGACGATCGATAGAGCCAGAAGCGAACCTGCACAGTTGGAGACGATTTTATCATCGACAGTGTTCACCCGCGGTGGCCTGCTTGGTTTGGACCGAGCCCGTCGATTTGGCGTGTTCACCCGCGGTGGCCTGCTTGGTTTGGACCGAGCCCGACGATTTGGCGTGTTCACCCGCGGTGGCCTGCTTGGTTTGGACCGAGCCCGACGATTTAGCGTGAGCTCTACCGAGTCATTGCAGACATGTTACTAGCTGCCGCACTGGGTAATGGCATTACACGTCGCCTAATGGCAGGGATTGTCTTTAACGTCGCTGCACGTAACATCCGCGCCGTGCCCGGTAATCGATCAACACGGGGCCAACACGGTAACCTCACGGCTGTCCTTGCTGGGTTCATACCGCATGGTCGGAAGGGAGGTTCTTGGACCGTATACTAGACACGACGGTAATCAAAACGTCTCGGGGATAGGCGACCTCAATTTCACCTTTTTGCAGCAGCAGCTGATGTGACGGATGCATGTGAAATTAGCTCCGAATAGGTCATATGCAAGCTCAATCACTCCAACAATAGTTCGTAACCTAGACGAGTCACGAGAACATACCTGCTGATAATGATTAAGACATATCAAAGCGTTAACGTTTACGGCTACGTAACGGTCCAATTATACGGTGCAGAATGCATGGGCTCCTATCGTGAGGCTGTGACATATGCTTTGCGTTCCGTAATGGAAGGCAGTAAATGGTGAACTGTGGGAAATCGATAAAGCGTAAAAGTGAATTGGCTTGGGCACTGATGTGAAAGGCCTTTCAGTTGAAATGGAATAAGATCCCTTCTCATTTCATGGAAGGTTGATTGATTTTGCTTTCTTGGCTTCCGTACTTGTAACGACTCAATTTTTTTAGTCGACTCAAGTCAAACTCAAAAGCCGACGAACTGACTGGAATTTGACTTAGGCGATGTTTAAATAAATGAATCGACTCGACTCTTGACTCAGAGTCTGTTTTTTTAAATTGAATCGACTCAACTCGTGACAAATTAAAAAAATGTCTGACTCATGAGTCGATTCATGACTCGTCTCTGAACCAGTTACAAGTCTGTTGGCTTCTTCGTGGTATGAATTTAAAGTGTTTGTGCTTTTCTGCTTGTAGCAAAAACACTTCCTTTATGGATGACATTGAAATATATCCAATAATCCTATATACACGATGTTAATATGTTTTCACTGTAAATAAGCATGGAAGATAATTGAATTTATTCATGCTCATCATAAAAGCAGACAAGAAGAAGGCATTTATTTAAATCATGGAAAATTTATCAGGCATGAGAATAGATTCACACCAGCTGAATGTATTTTTTACAACTTGCATGCTACTTTTCTATTAATCCTATTCCCTGCGGGGGGCAGATTCTGTCCCCCCGGTAGTTTTTCGCCCGCCGCTTCTGAACCGATACGTCTATCGTCTTGAAACTTTCGGACTTTTCCTAATATATTGAAATGACGCGTGTTCTGTTAACATTTTGAAAAATCGGCCCACAGAAGGCGGCTCCAGGGTGATATTTTTATGGGAGGTCGTTTCGAATGCGGGTGTGGCGAACGATACTTCCTTCGTAGTTTGGCAGGTGGAAGTAAAAGCGTCAGAAACTAAGTCGATGCTTGTTACGATCATACTAATTGATTATACATATTTTGGGGCAAGAGGCGCACTCAGGTACATAAGGAGTCGACTTTTCTCCGTCATTTAGGCCCAACTTCAAATAGCAAGATGATGAAAAAGGCGTTCCGCACATGGTGCCCCCACGTTGTTTACCTAATCCGCCTATGCACATTGGTTACATTTTAACAAAGGTTACAGGCACAAATGCCCACATGTGACTCCCACTCAAACACTAAGCGAAAGCACATATTTTTCATCAAAAATTCTTCCCATTTTTTATCCCTGAGTGCGCCTATGATTTTTCGTTCTTTGTAGGGAGAGTGGGGTAAGATGCCCCCGTTTTTTATAAATAATACTGGTGAAATAATAGTGTAATTATCTTCCTAACGACTTTTGAACACCATAGGTTAGTTAGATAATTATGCAATATATGAGACAATATATCAGTATGAAGTCATTATTCCTGTTCATGCCAACGTTATTAAAGGAAAATGTAGGGGCGTCTTACCAATGGAATGGTAAGATGCCCGATGGATAGGTAAGATGCCCTGGGGGAGCGGCATCTTCCAATAATGATTATTTCTAACGCACCAAAGGCTCTTCGTTTCAATTATTGTATGTTTTGTGTCTATTAAGCCAGCCGTGTCTGCAACTGCAGCATACGCCTAAAGATGACAGACAAGCAGTATAATATGTATGTCATATATACGCCGATAAGCCAAATATTGCCAGCTTTCCGTCCACGCCAATTGACAAATTATGATCAAAAGATAATGCATTGATACGACAGATACCGCAAGCTTAAGGTCCTATCCTACTGATCTATCTTCAGCGCAAAGCACCTCCAAGACGAGAACATAACGTAAAACCGCCACATTGGCAATTATACACTGACACAGGGTCACGCTCACTGGACTACAGGCAGGAACACAGCTAGCACAGCTTGACAGCTCCTAAAACTTCAACCGCACATGCCACGTTTTCGGGCGGTGTATGAACATCCAGAAACGTAAGCAGCAACATGCCAATCCGGGACACGTCAGATGCAACACCGTTAGCCAAGCAGTCACAAGTAGCGTGAGCGTAATCTGACCAGAAACCAAAGCAACTGATGAATTGACAACGTCAAAAGTAATAATGCCCTGTCGCAACATGTACTAACCTTTTTCATTCTAGCTAGTGTCTGGACTAAGATTGCATTCTCGGCCCGGTTTGAGCTTGGTTGGCCAAACACTAGTCAGGTTTTTGGCAACGAAGCAGGCATTTTGTGGCCAGGGATGCATGCCCAGCCGCGGCAAAACCAGGTCACACGTGTAAGTTGCCTGTGCTCCCAGGAACGATCGTACAAGGATGCATGCCAGCCGTGCGCCGCGCGAGGCAAAACTGTGATCCATTCCTCGCAGGATCTATCGAAAACGCATGTTGCAGATGATGCAGATAGTGTGTCTGGCTCATCAGGCATCATGAAACAGTCCTCTTATTGACTTTCTCCTTCTTGTTTCTTTCGGTCTCTTTGTACCGTTTTTAACCCTTGGCCTTGCTTGACTGTTTTTTTTCTGTCTGTCTTTCTAAAGTCGTTTCATGGGAGAGTTCGGCAGCAATTACTTTATATTTTGCACTACAAGCGCCGTTCATTGATAATTTTGGAGGTGGCAGTTCCTTTAACGTCATCTATGAAAAACTTTAAGCAAGTTGCGTCCGAACACAAAACGAGATATACCGGAATTTTATTGACGTCACTACATGGCAATTTTTGGTCGAAAATAATAAACGTTTGAAAAATCACAACAATAATTGCTTTGGTAGCAAATTGCAATAAACTCAAATACTGTAATGAAGAGTTGTTTCAAAAGATTTATCCAAGATTTTCAAAAAGTGCCCAAAATTGTAAAAAGAAACATTCAGAAAATTGAATATAAAATCCCGAATTTTGAGACTGTTTTTGAACCCCACCCCACATCAAATGAGTTTCCACGCCCCTGTATATGACTACGTGAACTGAGTTGATCGAAGTCTTGTCCCCCATGTCAAAATCAAATCCGCCGCCACTGGTCTAGAACTTAATTTTGTGTGGTGGGGTAAGATGCCCCATGGAGCATCTTACCCCTTCGTTGCAGGGGGCATCTTACCCACACTTCACCAAAAGTAAACATATTGATTTTTCGAAAATAATTCAATCATGGCGCAGCTACCAATCAACCTAAAACAAGGTAAATGATTAGTCATTTGGGCAAACATAGTGCATATTGGCAAACCCCATACTATTTACTCATATCAGCATCATCTAATGCTTCTATTTTTTTCTTGAAAGACGGTAAAAAAACAAAAGTAACTCACCACTATAACGTGCCACAAACAAACACAATTTTCGCTCAGTAAATCCGGCTTTTGCGTTTAAATCAATAACTTTTAAATTCATTTCAACTGGTAGAATTTGTCTCCAGAAGGGGAGGGCGTCTTACCCACAGGGGCATCTTACCCCACTCTCCCCTACTTGTCCTTTTCACACATTAAAGAACATGAACATTGGAAGCTCAAACCGTTTTTTGCATGCAAATAAGGTCGGAGATCAATGGCCACAATGATTTCAAAAAAAACACCCCAATTTTCGTATTGTTTCTTGCCCCTGGCCACATTTTAGAGAAAAAAGCAACTTTCTGGATGCCAAAGAAGATTTCTGTCACGAGGAATGGAATGGTGTTCGTCCATCGAAATCGGCCGAGCGGTTCTCGAGATCTCTGGGGGGGGGAATCTGCCCCCGCAGGTTAACGTAATTCTGGCCGCCCGCAGGGAATAGGGTTAAAGTAGGCCATTTAGGAAAAAGGCACTGGATAATTTGACATTGTATGGTTACATAACAAGTTTAGTATATGCTAGATATTTGTTTGCGATTTGCGATACAGATTGTTTCAAGATCATTATTTTAACCCGCGCTGGGCCGGGGGCGTTTAGACGCCCCCTTAGCTTTTTCCTGGATATCGGAAAAATGGGGCGCGTAGCGCCGCCAAATTTTCAGTACCTCTTATTCATTATTTTCTCAGCTTTTGTTATTTGTTTGACTTCAGGTCATATCAGGTCAGGTCACCAAGCCAGGTCATGTGACCCCGCCTCCAAAAAAGTTTGCGGTTCTACCAAATCCAGAGTTTTTGATTGATCGGTTTCGTACTTACAGGATTTCATGAGAGCATTTCTACCTATAGTTCGTATGTCGCGGATTTTTCATATCGGTGACCTAAGGTCAGATCATTTTCTTGAACTCTCCATTATAAGTCAATGATGGGAAATATTCAAATGCTTTCCATTCTAAGGACACGCATGATATCAGCCCAATTTATTCTGTGTTATGTTATTATAGGCCATTCTTAAAGACCAAGGTGCAGTCTTCCTTCTGGTATCTTTACAGAGTCAGCCGAGATCATGCAAGGTCACCACACCTTTTTGTCAATAACTCTCGATACAATTGAGATAGAGAAGTGAAAACAGCATCAATGTGTTTCTCTCGTCAAGACGCGTCTCCCAATGTGTAACATGACTTCATTGGGTTAATAACACTTGACCTTGACCTGAGGTCACATTTCTAAGTTGACCTAACCTGGAAATCATATACATGATTCGAAGCGCCTTGACGAGAACAACACGATGGTGTCACAATTATTTCCGTATCTTACTCAGGGGCGTAGGAACTCATTTTAAGTGGGGGGGGGGCAAAACGCATTTTGAAGTCGATTCTTTCCATGCAACGTCCATAGGCGTAATGTTCAAATCAGTCCCCGGCTCCTACGCCTATGAATTCTTACTTAAGTAAACAGTTATACGTGAAAACAGTTTTGACAAAAAATAGCGTTTTTGACTTTTGATGACCACTGGAGCCCAAACTATTGACCTGGATTGAAATTTGAGGATATGTTGGCGATGTTAAATTTCCATAGCCATCGATTGCTTTTTCAGTTTGCTCCTAGCTATCATAGTTTCCAAGTTAATTGGGGGTAGAAAATCTGGCCTTTGATGACCTCTGGTGACCCTAATATTGACCTGAGAAAATTTTGCATTGAAATGATTTCGGAATCCCTTTTGACGAGCTCTCGAATGGTGTTTTGGGTTTATGTCTAGGTCCCATAGGAGCCGAGTTAGAAGGGGGCGTCGAAACGCCCCCCCCCCCGGCCCGAGGAAGGTAACGCCGAGCACCGGCGCGGAGTGGGTTAACCTGCGACAATATTATGAAGTGCGAGAAGTCACGCACTGTGCTAACCGGGCTTAGCTAACGAGGTGTTCGATTAAACTTAACGAACCCTGACTGTTGGACTGAGCCATTTGGCACGTTCTGACATTATGTTAGGTTTATTTAGTATTAGGCTTGTGCATTCGGCTAGATGCATTTGGAAACGCTACTAGAGTTAGCACTGCGTTTTATGCTATATTCCAACATAGTCTTCCTCACGTTCCAAGACAGTGTTCGCCATGGATCAGAATTCGGATGCGCCCATGGCCATGTGTGCCCACTGCCCACCCAATTCTTCCGATTGCCTGGGTTGAATATGAATTTCATGGGTGCTGGGCGGACATGGATATTGGATAAGGCAATTTTTGAGTTATGCCGGTAAGCGTTATTTTTTACTTGGCAACCAAATGTTTAACCAGGTAGGGGAAATGTTCCGGTTAGCGACCCCCTTAGGTTGAAGCGCGCTGGTAATTATGCTGTCATTGTTACGACTGTGGATACTTGTTTTACGGGAAATGTGAACATTTTTCTAAGCATATACGGTCTTACTTTATTCGCACATTAATATATATAATCGCAAATTGCGATCTTACAAGCTCTTGCAAAAAACGCAAATAGGGAACTGTTCCCAATTTGCGACCGGGATGGTATATCATCCTAACTTTAGCAACATGTATGCATATTGCCTTACCTTATAAAGTATCCGTTTCTGCAATTTCACTTCTATTTGGGGAATACTCAAAATTAAAAAAACAGCTTGTCGGTCGTAACGAAAGGAAGCCATTGGAGTGCAATGTTAAGCTTAACAATCACTGGGTGACCTCTGAAGACCTCTGGGCGCAAATAGGGAAATGTAAATGTTACAAATCGAAGTCCGCATAAAAATAACCGACACACCTATACAACGGAAATTGACACGAAAATAATCCATAATATATGAAAAATTAAGAACAAAACCAACTTTGTAATCAAAACGTATTGTAGTAGTAAAAACTCATCTTTTAAGTGCGTTAAACGGCGTAAGAAAAACACGTGTTTTCTTTCAGCACACATGCAGTGCACTAACATATAAATACACAAGCAGAAAATGGCTGAAACTGGTAAAACGCACATAGCCGATTTAGTCATGCATGTTTTTAAGTTGTATTCGGTGTCAATTTCCGTGAATGGTGGGAGGTCGCAAATGGGGAGAGATCGCTAATAGGAACATTTCCCCTAAATATGTTAATAAATGATATAGGACACTTAACACGCGCACTGGAGAGGGGGGGGGGGCACTTCTGTGCCCCCACATGTTTTTCGAGAATATATAAAAAAGCATGGCAGGGCAGTGGATTTTGTGTGACATTTACGGCAACATAATAGTGGGTCGTTTGACGTGAAAAATCGAAAATTGGTTTGGTAAAATTTTGAGTTATATGGATTTTAATTCCGAGACGGCGGCCAGAATCGAGGTTGGCGAAGCGATGTCTTCGGAAACAACAGTCAGATCGGGACGATTCAAATGCCATTCGGTAGCCAATGTCAATGTTTATCCCCAAACACAACTTAAGACACATTTCTAGTGACCTGTAACGTCACAGAGGTTCCCAAAATGTTCCCAAAATGGTGACATTTGGCGGATTTGACCTTCGTGACCTCGTTTGACCTTTAAATATTGCCTTAAGGTCCCCTAAATTTCATCAAATGTAGATCATCATAGCACCTACCTACCATGTAAGTTTGAACGTTCTATCTTTATTCCTTTCTGATATATCAGGGGAGACTAAAGTGCTCTCCTCTCCAGTGCACTTTAGTGGCATATCCCTCTCCAGTGCGCGTTAGAGGCATACTCCTCTCCAGTGCGCGTTAAACAACAAACTTTGGAATGTATAATTGATACCAAGAAATCTTGATAAGTAATAGTGGTGAAAGATTCAAAAATTTCCTAAATCATGTCAGATCTAAAGTCTGATCCAATATGATACTGAGTCTAAAACTAGTTGTTAACATCCTATACATGGCAATAAGTGGTGTTTTTACTTGGTTTCATTTTCACACTTAAAGGGAATAGTTCACCTTGAAAAAAACGAGAAAAAGCTCAGAAATGATGAAGAGAAGCAAGGAATTAAGTATCATTACTAGTTAATCAAAGAAACCTATATTTTAACCGCGGAAAAAAGCCAAATGTAAATGTCAATTATTTGGGTGATATTCTATTTTTCTCTCCTCAAAGTAATGCGAAATCACTGGCTGGAGAAAAGCGCGAAAACGTTCATCCGACTTAGTGAGGGGACGTGTTATACCTGGTGGTACTTTTGCCCAAGTACTGTTGAAGATGCCGGAAAAGTACAAACGCTTAAAAGAACATCACAGTACTGCGTTTAAAAGGTAGGTATTCTCCGTCTCTATTATATTTCACCTAGAAATGTAGTGTCCCGCCACGTCACTTCACTGTCGTGCTCTGGGGCGTCTGAAGGTCCGTCTGGATTATTGTACAAGGTCAGCACGCCGCACGGTTCTACACGGAGTGTCACTCGCGGGCCCGTCGCCGCGGCGGCCAACAAACAGCGTGACGCGCTTACTGGTACGAGGCGGGGTTCGGTGGAGTGGGGGAGGGACAGATCACAGAACGGGAGCCTGGAAGTTCAGGGCCACGCTGGACGCTACGTAAGCGCTACAGAACGTTGTTTATAAAAATGTTTTATAGAAGAATTTAAACCATCAAATCAACTATCATTCATACCTGACAAGTTCTTCTTGCGATAAAAAGATGAGACTGAAACAGTTATGGTTTTTGGCCAGCACTTACACTTTTCAAGTCTTACGTCATCTGTGCGTCATAATCATACGTCATATCAGCCAAAATCAGCCAATCAGCGATTGGAGTTACCGGGTATACCCGGTCCCGACTTTTAGGACTGAATATTAAATAATTTCAGAGGCTTCTTGGAAAATGTGAAAGCGTCACAAGTCATTTTCGAGCATGCGCCACAACTTGGCTTTAGTCCTACAACTCAAAAACCTATGTTTAAAGGTTGAACTAATTCGCTTAACAACATTATTTTTTATTTATTATACAATGCCTAATCTGAATGGGGTGCATGGCCTCAACCAATAATTATTAATTTGACTGGGCCTGGCCTGGGCTTGGGCTTGATGTTCATGGGCTTTGGCTGGGCTGGGCTGGGAGTTGGTAAGCTAAGCCCATGACAAACTATGCAATCCAAGAGTCTCCCGTATGGCTTAGGGCAGAACGTCGGCGGCGACTGCTAACCAGTTTATAAATGTTCAGCGAAATATTGCCGAATTATATAGGGGAATATAATTTGTCAACCTTTTGCTGCACGTTTATGAGCTTGTTAACAGTCGCCGGTGCATTCCTCCTCATGATAAAATTATCCCTTCCCATAAAAATGGAAGCTTAAAATGCAGTTGAGTCTTTACTTCACATGAAAATGGCATCATGGGTCACTTTAAGTGTCACAATTTATTTTTGTGCTGAGAATTACAATACATTTTCATGACTTTTTCCATCAATAATGAGTTTTCAATTTTACATAGCGAAAAAAGGAAAACGTAATAGCCTAAGGCACTCTCTCGAATCGGCATTGCCTGAAGGCGACTCAGATAAGTTCTAGAGTTGTGCTGTATTTGAATGTCAAACAATAGCAAGCTCAAATTAAATAGTTACGTAAGCCACGACAGAAGCTAAGCAGTAGGCACATGCCATGCGTCATTTCTGTCCTCTTTTGTGTTTCAGGTGAGGCATCATATATGATCCAAACATGACAAACTTAGAATAAAATAGACTATTGCTTACTAAAACGATACAAATTCAACAATTAGAGCTCCAATACAACGCCAACTGTTTTAACATTTCCATTATATTCAAGATCCACTCTCCAGTTCCATTTAATTCCGCCCTCAATTGATTTCTTCTCATTAAATTCTTTGTTTCTAATTTCCATTCCAGTTCCTTTCCTATTTTTGACAGGAAATAGGCCTGAAAACGACGTGTCCCCGTTTGAATTCTGGTAAAAACCATATCAAATAAATGGTATTTTTCCATTTTGATTTTTAATTCTTTCCCATGAATAGGAATACAATTCAATTAATCAGTTTATTCTTTATCTTCTAAAATTACNGCCAGAGGCAGGGCCGGCAGCTGTCAACTGACCGGGATGTACAGTAACGGAGTGTCGGGTTGCCAGAGGCAGGGCCGGCAGCTGCCATGAGAGAACAAGCTACACACCCAATGCATTCAGGTTGCTCCCTACCCACCCATACCGGTTCCGACTTAACGATTACTTGCTACCTGTTCTATTTCCAAATACATTTGTTCAGGCATGTAGCCAGGATTTCGTCCGGAGCGGAGGGGCACCTTAAAAGGGCCCTTCCCAAGCGTTGAAACCCCCCCAAATTGGATATTGAAAACTACGGATTTCGGCCACTTTATGTTGTGAGGTTGAAGTTTCCAGGGGCCCTCTGGTGTATCCAGGGGCCCTGCCGGTCGCGACCCACGACAACCGACGCGCCGGGAGACACACGATCGGTCGGCCCGTGACGGGTCACTGGTGGGCCAACATATGACGTCACATCGGGCCACGTCCGCTGGTCGGCGTCCCGGGGTTAATGCCATTACCAACACGAGTACAATTGTCAAAGGTAACTTGCTAGCGAAGAGAGTGTAGTTCAAAATGTATAACAACTGAAACATTGAATTGCATCGCCTCGACTTCTCATATCATCCTCACTTCCTCAAAAGACGAAAAATTATTAGTGAATGGTGTGCCTTAAAATGAATGAGACAACGATGTATGCCCTAACACCGCTATATAATCAATGCGAAATCCATGCCACAGCGGTCAACACATACGGGCTGCCCTCCGGAGCGTGTTAGGGGGTCGCACCGGAACCTCCCTTTCATAAGCCATGACCTGCGGCTCAGCAGATAGCCTCATCAGCCCTCTCATACAGCGTAAGTAGGGGGGCTGGAACGCTCACCCTGCCGGATCCGATTCCCGCCCTGTCTTCGGTGCTCATCGGTCAAATTTCGCTACCCACCCCGCACTGAAACACGAGGTGTCGAGGATAGTGCAACATTTATTTGTACAGCTTTAAATAACATCTACGGGCAATGCATCCAACGAAGGTATGTTACAATTGAGACAACGCGACACAGCACGCATACCTGATTGCAACGCAATGCAATATTTAAAACTTCAATACGCGAAAGACAATATGTTCAGTTAAGACAGTGTTGACTGGGAATAAACCAGGTACTGATCGTGTATGAGAATGAAATAAGCGCTGTACACAACCAAGCATGAACTGAAACAACTCATGATGACTATCACAAAACACCGCTAACAATCTGCACAGACGACCGTCTCAGTCGAGCTGGGGTCCGGTCGGACCGACTCGGCTATATGTATATCGGTACAGGTATATGGCTGCCGGCGGCGGCGGCGCCACACCAGACACCACCGCGGCGCCGCGAGCGACACGTGCGGCGCACTACGACACCATGAGCGTGGTAAGGAGCTGCAACTCTAAAATAGGCGCCATTTGCGTACCGGCTGGTACGCACTGAGCCCAGTCAGCCGGCGGCGGGCGGGGCAGTCTGCCCGCCCGCCTCACCGGCCGGAGCCCTCAGTATACCACGCCACGGGCGCTGATCCGCTCGGCCACCGACGCCAGCGCCAGCCGCGTAAACTACACTTACATAAAGCGGCCGCCGGGCGGCCCCCGACGACGCGGCCACAAACCAATACTGGGCCGTCGCCGGGCGGCGGCCCGACCTGCCGCAACCACCCCGACCGACACTGGCCCACTGCTGCACCGCAGTAAGGCCTACCCGCAGTCATGGAGACACCCACACACACACACACACATGTACAGCCCGGGCCGGGCGGATGGCGCCGGCCACGGGAAGCGCGGTTAGAGCGACCACAGTACGAGCGACACCCACACCCACACACGGACACACGCGAGACACATATATCGCCTCGCACACCGGCCCATCCACTCTCTGTATGAAGATATGAAACGGGTCGCTGTGCCCAGCTGGGGCTGCTTCGGCCCGGCTCCGACAACACTAAGCTGACTGGGGGGCTAGGAATCGTTGGCGGAGCCGCCGACGCGCGGACGGCGGCCCAGGAGACGGAGGGGGGAGCGGAGGGGACACGGCGAGCTGGGGAGGGGAGGGGAGGGGAGGAGGACAGACAGAGCGACCGGCGCTCAGTTCGCCGAGCTGTCCACCGTGTAGATGTTAATGCCGTGCTCCTTCAGGATGAACAGCCGCTTCTCCACGGCGTCCTTGTCTGTGGACAACGGATATAGGTGGTCAGTCGCGGCGGCCCAGACAGAGACGAGCATCAGCCAGCCAGACGTCAATACCAGCCCAGACGGGGGCGGAACGGAGCACCAGCAGCAGACGGCAGAGGACAGACAGCTGAGATGCACATGGCACCAGCTCGAATCTCCAGCATGACTGGCACATCATCCTTCCGACCGCGCCACTCTTCCACTTACATAAGGCCCACGCAGCGCCGCCACCACACAAGTGTTTGATGACACAGTGAGGTCACGCGAGCCAAACCCCTCTCCCACCGGAGCCATGCCAGCCGTTAAGGCCAGTTTGCACTGGACATATATACAGGGCGAGATAGCGGGGCAGCTGACGGGCCGTCTACTCACAGCGTTCCAGCGCCTTGCGGTCGTGGTCGCACTTGGTCTGTTGAGACAGGGCGTGCAGCAGGATGTGTGCCGTCTGGTAGCGGTGGAAGCACTCGTTCGGGTTGCCGAACAGCTCATCAAGCGCTGCGTGCTGACACTGGAACAGAGTGAGAAGGCTCGCGGTCAGAGGAGGTGGAGTCGATGAGACGAGGCGAGATGAGATGAGGTCGCTAGAATCAATAGCTGCTGACTAAATTCGACAAATACTCATTATCTTCAGCTTTCGAATGTTTCTAGAAAGCCTCCGTTCATGCTCTCCAGCGTACACCAACTAAATTGCAAAATGTTTGCGAGGTTAGACGCCATGTTAAACCCATTCCTTTACACGTCTGACAGGCGGTGGTGCAGGCCCACAGGTCGCAACACGCCCGCATGGCCCACTGCCGAAGCTAGAGCTCAGCGCGTCACACCCCAAACAGGGGGGGACTATACCGTCAGCGGACGAGAGAGGGGGAACTGTCACCGCCAGCCTCAAGTCACCGCCAACCCGTGACGTCAAGAAACACCCTCCACAAGAACGGATCAGATTGACAAAACATCGGACTCCGCTCCGGAGTGACGTCATTGGCCTGAAGAAGGCCAACGCGAATCAATGCCAGCTTTGTTGATGGCCGGCTGCTAGAAATAAACCCTCAGACAAAGCCAAATGTTTACAATCCAACCGATCCGCATATTCACGATTTACCAGCCCAAACTCCATGGGAGCGGCCAGGCATCTAAAAATACTGCCACAGACGCCCCCATTGAAGAGTCAGAAGAGCCGAATGAAGACATACCATTTCGATGGCGTGATCGTAGACGAGCTTGTCGGCCTGCAGGTGACAGGTGGAGACGTCGAGGCCCGACCTCTCGACCACGTTGCCCTGGTTCAGGTGCTGGCAGGACTGCAGACACTGCCTGAACGTGACGTTCATCTGGTGCAGCACTGCGGACAGAGCAGGCAGAAGCGGTCAGACTGGGGTCTCACGGCGGTCAGATAGTGGTCAGACGGCGGTCAGATAGTGGTCAGACGGTGGTCAGATAGTGGTCAGACGGCGGTCAGATAGTGGTCAGACGGTGGTCAGACAGTGGTCAGACGGCGGTCAGATAGTGGTCAGACGGCTGTCAGACAGTGGTCAGACGGCGGTCAGACAGTGGTCAGATAGTGGCCGGATGTTGGCCAGGTGGACATATGACGGGTCACATTGTGGGTAAAATGGATGGCGGTCGAGTGACATCGATGACGTGACAGGCCCGCACCGCGTCTGTCCCGAGGCATGACCCACATTTATTGGCAGGGCGGCGGACTAGATCAGGAATAGATTATCTGATCGCATACTGGGCCGATTGATCGTATGTGGCCAGCTGTCAAAACGACGGCGATGTGGGAAACAAGAGCCAGACCCATTAGTCGTCGGTCCAACACTCAGCAAATGCAGCCGTCAGTGTTTAACGCGACCAAAGGAAATACAAAGCGTTCATTATAACGTGGCATATCGAGTCCCTACAGAAACGTGTTTTGTGCGAGCCGGGCCCGGTCGGCTATCTAAGCGTCATCCCGCTCTAATCACCAGCGCGGCCAAGAGAGCAGCGAATGCGAGCCGGATGGGGAGCGGTCACCTCTACAGCAGCGGCAGCGGCGGCAGAGCCGGTGGTGGTGGAGGGACCGGACTCGGGTGGCTCGCTCGGTGAGTTTGAGATCCACTGGCAGTGACGCAGCACTGCCGTGTCTGATTAGATAAATACATATCGCCCGGAGCGGCCCTGCCCGGCTGGTCAGATGGGCACTGGTCAGGCTGACGCCGCTCATCTGCCCTGTTTTCCCCACCCCACCCAGCGGGACACGGCACCTGAGTTACTGAAGTGGCCGTATCTCAGATTCTCAGTCATAGGCGGAATGGCCGGGATTCGGGCCGAATTGAGTGCACACGGCACGCGAGGTCGGTGGTGCCACGAACGTACACAGGTGGTTCTGATTCACAATGGTATATTTCTTCCGCAAATACTTAGCAATTGAATCATAGGAGAGCGAAAGTGTCCGCTTAATCTGCACTTGAAACTAAAACGGCGACAACGCGAAGTAAACCCGCTCTTGCCTGATTGATCATAGCAAGACAACGGCACATCGCAAAACATACAACAATATACAAATATCGGCGCCAGCTGTAGTTTTCAAGGTTTACATGTTTTCCAGTGATTTTAATGATTAAGTCCTCATTAATTAGCTCGCCTGAGCCCCTTAGCAAGCAGTTTGACAGCCCCGTAATTAATCACGGCAGCGGCATAGCGGTCTTCTATCTTTATAATACACAAAATAAGACAATGGCAGGAGTTGACGTCAGATGCAAGAGAAATACTCAATAATTTGTGTTCAAGGAAATTGTTCTGCACCAGTAGAAAAAATAAAGACAAGAAGTTGTTAAAACCATAGCATAGCCGAAGAGCATCAAGTTCAAGAAACTGTATACGGACCTCATTCACATAACTAACTTTCGATTGCGACCGTGACAAAATCGGCTTCACAGGAGGTAGTTGGTTAAATTTTACTAATACCGCCCTGATCTCGGTCTACAATTAACCAATTAAGATGGACAGACATTAGTGATATGACGATGACTGATAAAAACAAAAATATTGTTCAATTTTAGATCCAACTATCGCGATCATCGCTATTGCAACTTAAGTCCAGTCCTGGACCCCTGTGAATTTCTGAGAGCAACCGAATACAAATTAAGTCAACATTATAACTATTGCATCTACCGATGATATTATTTGTGACAAATTTCATATGGTAAAAATGCATTGTTATTTGTTATAGTTTGATATTAGCCGTTTACCCACCTATCACTCGTTTTAAACTAATCCAACAGGTCAAATCATGCCAGCGCTGTGACTAACACAGTTTGCTTCGTTATCAGGTCTGTGGTCGGAATACCCGACCGTTCACCTTCATGTGAGGCAGCTTACCTCGACCACACAGCTGCAGTGAATCACTGCTCCACTTCATCCATCTGTGTCGGCAGGGACGGCCACCCTCCCCGCACAGTAACGCCTCGCCTAACCGAGATAGAGTGCCTCTCCTAACCACAGAGTGCCTCTGCAAGCCACAGAGAGTACCTCTCCTAACCACATAGCGAGTGCCTCGCCGAACCACAGAGAGTGCCTCTCCTAACCACAGGGAGAGTGCCTCGCCTAACCATAGAGAGTGCCTCTCCTAACCACAGAGAGTGCCTCGCCTGACCACAGAGAGTGCCTCTCCTAACCACAGAGAGCGCCTCTCCTAACCACAGAGAGTGCCTCGCCTGACCACAGAGTGACTCTCAAAACGACAGAGAGTGTCTCTCAAAATCACAGAGTGCCTCGCCTAACCACGTCGTCGCCAGACCGTCGGCGCGGGCAATCCACCACCGGACCGGTCGGTGGCTCATTCCACCAGCCCTCCACCTTCTGCTGCACCGTTCATTCCAACCTGCCCCGTACCGCAAACGGACCGGACAACCTGCCCCGTACCGCGAGCAGACCGGACCAGCACAAAGACCAGACCACCGCGGAGCCGGCGGCGAGCCTTTGTGAGCCGCCGTGACTCAGCGGCCGTTCCGCGGTCCCTCACCCACCCCTGCCGCCACGGCCGGCTGCCTGTCCCTGGCCGGTCACCGGTGCTCACCTTTCCTGACAGCGGCTGTAGGCACCAGGTGACGCGCGCGCAGCTGCTCCTTGGCCAGAGAGAGCGCCGACGAAAGCAGCTGCAGCGCCTTGGAGTGCAGCATCAGCTGCTCCAACTTCCGCTGTTCTTCACTAGGCGGCGCCTCCACCCGCACAGACTCTGTATAGAGGGCAGCACGGGTCAGTCAGCTGCCGTGACAATGCTGTATCGAGTGGCGGCTGATGGAACACAAACTGGCTCAGATGGGCGCGGCACGACATCACAGAGCAATCTTCCGACACAACAGGCGCCATCTATCACAGACAAAGGGCACTGATAAAGGCTCCTGAAACGGGACGCAAAGAGGAGAGACGGCCGCCGGCCAGGACCGTGAGGTATTGCAACAATTACTATCACACACCCTGACCAAAAGCCGGTCTCTGAGTGAGGAAAGACTCAGCCGCAAAAACAGTTCCGGGAAGATAACAAATAAGTTATTACCGGTTAAAGCTGAGAAGGGAGTGGCCTTCATCTCGGCCAGTTCTGTGATGCAGCCGACCAAAGCCATGATGAAGTTCAGCTTGGTCAGCGTCTCATTGTGCACCTCCTGAAACGGAGGCAACGTTAGCATACACGGTGCGTAACGTGTAACTTCATCTTCCAGCAGCGCACCGACAGAGCTAGAGACAGCGACAAGGAAACTATGCTGGCTATTGCCTGATCTGAAACGGTGGATTGATGACAAATTTGCAGCTTCGACCGGCGAACCATGGGTAAATTGATGCACCAGCCGATTCTCGCCAGTTGGAAGCGAGGTTGGCGTACCACCGCTGTCGCAGCAGTGCACTTGTATCTGACGACCGGCGCATCAAGGTGTTGTGTCCATTTATTGCTACTGTGCAGTGGCGGGATATATTTAGATAGCTACACTGCTAGAATCCGGTTATAGGTACCGCGTGACGCGTCATTGGCGAGCAATTTGTCCGTGGGTGGTTTACAATCAATAACACCTGGTCTACCCGTATGTTACACCGAGGGCAGCCTGAAGGGTCAGCAGGAAAACAAAAGAAACCTCGCAGGTGCGCAAGATAGCAGCGAAGGAAAATTGCATGACTCGATAAAAATAACACAAAAGCTGCCACAGAGCGGCCTATAAATGCACTAATCCCGACCGAACGAGTTCCGTTGGCAGTCGTAAATTACACGGAGGAACGTCCTGAGCCGGGCTGCAGTCAAGGTTAAACTGGCTAGTCATTGCAAAACTACAGTACAGCCCAGGCAACACCTCTTCAGTCAGCTCTTATGATAGTCTCTGACTCTGAGATCCCAAGTAAATGTAACGATGCTGCTGCTACAGCTGATGATAATGGTATGGGCTTTGCATGTAATCAGCGAATGTAATGAGAGGGTACGGTGGGAGCAGCGCATGCAAATGTTGCCAGCATATGGACACGAACCGGAACTTGTTTTCTGGTGCGACATGGGCACGATTCTGGTGTTCACGAGCGGCCTTTGTGCAAGGTACGAGCCAGAATGTGAAAGACCAGATGCACACAGCCCAGCCCAGCCCACCATCCACTCTGTCCTGCCCTGCCCGACCCAGCTCAGCCGAGCCTAGTCCACCTCCGCCCAGCCCAGGCCACCCAGCCCACCCTACTCACGTCGAGCAGCGTCTCCTCGCGCAGCTCTGGAGCCATGAACGTCAGCGGCGGCTCCAGTGAAGGCGGCGACGGGCCGAACGCCGTGATGTGCGGCGACTCTGGGAAGCCCATGTTGTCCGGCGCGCGCGGCGGGCCTGCGAACAGAGCGGCACACAGCCGTCAGCCTCCTACCCCTGCACAGACCCCGCACTGCCTTGTCAAGCACTGCGCTGGTCTCCAAACAGGCACCGCACAGCTGCAGTCAACAGTCAACAGCCGGCAGCCGGCCAACTAGGCACGTCGCCGACCGGACCCGACATGTCTGCCCGGTGTCCTTTGTCTCTGGGCCGGCGGCGGGGTAGTCAGCAGGACAGATGTGCAGCTGAGTGCACCCCGACGGCGGGTTGTCCGTGTGGGTCTGCCGTCAGCTGGCGGAACGACGCCGGGTGACCGAAGGAGAGATAAAACACCAGCGACGCGGCGTCGGCGTCCGTGTGGGTCTGCCGTCAGCTGGCGGAACGACGCCGGGTGACCGACGGAGGAGCAGTCAGCCGGACAGATGTGCAGCTGAGTGCACCCCGACGGCGGGTCGTCCGTGGGGGTCTGCCGTCAGCTGGCGGAACGACGCCGGGTGACCGACGGGGAGACAAAACAGCAGCGCCGCGGCGTCGGCGGCGGCGGTGACGGCGGGGGTGGTGTGGGGAGAGGGCGGGAACTGTAGAGGATGGTATCGGTTGCCAGGCCATCGCCCGCGCGTCATCGCACGGATAGTTACAATGTTACGAGCATGTAACAGGCTGGCTGACTCCGTCAACAAGCACGAGGGTAACGCGCAATCAGCTGGCAATAGATGAGAGAGAAACAGAGAGGCGGTGAGACTAAGTACCTGGCGAATTTCCAAATGAAGGAATACCTAACTCTTTAGTCTCTCGGAGCTCGGCACTGGTAGGAATCCTCTGGCTCGAGTCCTGCGGGGACCCCTGAACTCCGGTGACCTGCCGGGTCACAGTCTCTGGTGACCCCCTCGTGACCTGCCGGGTCACCGTCTCCCTCCCAGCCTCCGTCAGCTGTTCGTCACCTGCTGCCAGACCACCTCTGACGTCACACTCTGTTTATACACAGCCTGGCACCAAGGCCGCCTGGCGCCAACCGACCTCCACCGCCCCCGGACCGCCCGGGGCGGGGGCGGGGGCGGGGGCGGGATCAATGCGCCCGGTCACGTCGGCCGACCCAGAGTCGTGGCACTGCACCACGCGACGCCCGCCCACCACGGCACGCCGCCCACCCCCGAGGTCTCCAGCCACCAGAGCCGGGACCCAGTAGCGGACCCAGGGCCGGGACAGCCACTACACAGGGGGAGCGGCGCGACCAGCCCGAGAACCTCCACAAAACAACCGCCAGCCGCCGCCGGACGCCGGAAGCAGCGCCGGTCCGGTGGACTGTGCTGGCTGGAGATAAGATCCGCGCGTCTGGCGGCGGCGGATCTGATGTGTACGTGTTTTCCTCCAGCCAGTGCGTCGCCCCCGCCAGACGCAGAGACGTGTCAGGTCCAGTCGGGTCCGGTCCCGGAATCAGCTGCCGGGCCGTACAAACTGGACGGGGTGGCGGGATGAAGGAGTGACGGTGGCGGGATGAAGGAGTGACGAGGGCGCGGCACTGCGGCCCGGCCAACGGCAGCCAAGCTCGAACATGTGAACCACCGCACGACAAGCTGTTAAGCTCGTGTCCAAGCTCCTCACGCCGCACAGCGGGCAGTCAGTCTGGAGCTGGGACCACCGGTGATGATGATTTGTGCCTGGGACGCCGACATCTCGCTATACTGCGATCTCTCCGGCAGCTAACGACCCAGCCAGCCCGGCAGCGGTGATGTCCGGTCGCTGACGACCCAGCCAGCCCGGCACTGCGGTATTTCCCGGCAGCTAACGATGCCAGCAGGTCGTGTCGATCGGCGTCGGGAGGTCAGCATAACGAGCTAACGACCCACACTAACGAGCCATCACCGCTGTCTGTCGCGATAGCCGGCCGATGACGTCATCGTCCACCGCTGCCGGTCCGCCGCCGTGGTGAGACCGGCCGGTCGGAGATGAGGGTGATTCGTTCGTTAGGGGGGTGCCGACTACTGAGGTCATCTGGCGCCCAAATGACCTGACGTCAGCAGATGCTCGGAGAGACAGGAGATGTCAAGCCAGGGCGGCGAGCCACAGCTCCGCCACAAGCCAGCCAGAGCCACAGAGCTCCGTGACAAGCAGAGGGCCAAATTGGAAACGGTGCTGATTGTGGCAAGGCGCTGATGCAACAGCGCGATATGTAGGAGGATGTAAAAATAAAGCGAATATCATGCATCTTGCGTTATCATTTCCAGTCATAGCAGGTGCCAAGTCAAAATTCATCAGCATTACAAATGACCTAAAGTAATCCAAGACAAGAAAGTTAGCCGAAACTTCGCGGCGCTATAACCCGAGCCACATGTTCCCATCCCGCGGCCGTGCTAATGACATTCCCATCCCCAGCTGGGTCTATTTCCGTATCTGATGACGCGAGCCTCGCCGCCACACCTTCCCGGCAAATACCGCTCCTCCCCACCCTCCCACCCAGCCAGTCTCGCGCTCCACACAGAATAGACCTCCCTGTCTACCCTGCCGATCTCCCTGCCTGACGCAGCAGAGCGCCCCACTCACTGGTGTGTGCGTCCCTGGCCCCTCCCTGCCTACCCACCTCCCTGACGCAGCAGAGCGTCTCACTCACTGGTGTGTGCGTCCCTGGCCCCTCCCCGCCAGGTCACAGGTCACCTCCCTGACGCAGCAGAGCGTCTCACTCACTGGTGTGTGCATCCCTGGCCCCTCCCCGCCAGGTCACAGGTCACCTGCCTGACAGGCAGAGCGTCTCACTCACTGGTGTGTGCGTCCCTGGCCCCTCCCCGCCAGTCACAGGTCACGCTCCCTGACGCAGCAGAGCGTCCACTCACTGGTGTGTGCATCCCTAGGCCCCTCCCCGCCAAGGTCCACAGGTCACCTCCTGACAGCAGAGCGTCTCACTCACTGGTGTGTGCCGTCCTGGCCCCTCCCGCCAGGTCACAGGTCACCTACCGCTGCCTGAAACGCAGCAGAGCGTCTACTCACTGGTGTGTGCGTCCCTGGGCGCCCTCCCGCCAGGTCACACAGGTCACCTGCCTGCCTGACGGCAGCAAGAGCGTATTCACTCAAATGGGTGTGTGTCGTCCCTGGCCCCTCCCCGCAGTCACAGGTCACCTCCCTGCCTGAGCAAGCAGAGCGTCCTCACTCACTGGTGTGTGCGTCCCTTGGCCCCTGCCCGCGCCAGGTCAGCAGGTCACCATCCCTGCCTGAACATGACAGAGCGTCTCACTCACTGGTGTGTGCGTCCCTGGCCCCTCCCCGCCAGGTCACAGGTCCACCGCTCCTGCCTGACGTGAAACCAGGAGCGTCTCAACTCACTGGTGGTGTGGTGTGCGTCCCTGGCCCCTCCCCGCAGTCACAGGTCACTCCCCCTGCCTGACATGACAGACGTCTCACTCACTGGTGTGTGCGTCCCTGGCCCCTCCCCGCCAGGTCAAGTTCACCACATCCTGTGCATATGACAGAGGTCTACTCACTGGTGTGTGCGTCCCTGGCCCCTCCCGCCAGGGGTCACAGGTCACCTCCCTGTCCCAGCCTGACGTGAACAGAGCGTGTACTTCACTGGTGTGTGCGTCCCTGGCCCCTCCCCGCCAGGTCACCAGGTCACCTCCCTGCCTGACGCAGCAGAGCGTCTCACTCACTGGTGTGTGCGTCCCTGGCCCCTCCCTGCCTAACCTGCCTGACGCAGCAGAGCGTCTCACTCACTGGTGTGTGCGTCCCTGGCCCCTCCCCGCCAGGTCACAGGTCACCCTCCTGCCTGACGCAGCAGAGCGTCTCACTCACTGGTGTGTGCGTCCCTGGCCCCTCTCTGCATAACCCACCTGCCTGACGCAGCAGAGCGTCTCACCACTGGTGTGTGCGTCCCTGGCCCCTACCCGCAGGTCACAGGGTCAACCTGCTGACAGACAGAGCGTCTCACTCACTGGTGTGTGCGTCCCTGGCCCCTCCCCGCCAGGTCACAGGTCACCTGCCTGCCTGACATGACAGAGCGTCTCACTCACTGGTGTGTGCGTCCCTGGCGACCGGGCTCTGGTAGGGCACGATCATGTTTTGCGGCAGGCCGGCGCGGCGCGGCAGGAACGGCAGGTTGGCGTCCGTACGTGACCGGTGGAACTGCAGCGGGTAGCCGCACGTCATCTCCGGCAGCGTCATCGCCCGCCCGCCCAGCGGCCTGCAGACGGGACAGGTCACAGGTCAGAAGACAGGTCACAGGTCACCATCAGACAGCGTGACCCGGCCATAGCTCAGCCCAGGGAGCCTGCCGTACCTACGTGATGTATAGCCATTGTAGTAAGGATATCAGTACCCAACGTGACATATCACTGATATAGCAGTGACTCACCGCAGTATTTAATTCATCAACACGGCCACAAACGCATATCAATTACAGCTGGGACACCATGCACTGGACCGAAGATGGATGACAGTGCAATTTATCCAGTTTAGCAGTGATTATTTACACACAGAGGGGCTTCCTCAACCTGGATTGCCTCACGATCACCAAACCTATGTTCCTCAGGCAAAGCTGTATGGAATAGTGATGGCGGGATTGCGGTGCGTGTGGGCGGGAACCGAAGCAGGACAGTACTGGTAAGACGCAAATCAACACAGAGCCAGCCATGCGGGGTCAGGCAGGGAGCGGTTGGGTCCGGCCGAGCCCTGAGGAGACGACGCACCTGATGTTGCCACAGCTGTCGACACTGCGCATGTTGACCAAGCTGCGGTCGCTGGTGGCCGCCTCGGTGACGGGCGGCAGCCCCGGCGGCGTCAGGCGGCCGCTGCGGCGCCGCGGGCTCACCGGACTACGCACCGGCGGCGGAGAGTTGCTCACGGACCAGCGGCGCGGCGAGCCGCCCGTCGGTGACGGTCCCAGCACAAACTGCACCGCTGGCGGGGACATGGAGCGCGCGTCCACCTCTGTCGGCGGCGGCTGGCTGGCGGGCCGCGCGCCGGCAGGCGTGCCGCCGCTGCCACTCGACTGCCGCAGCAGTTCGTAGGTGAGCTTCTGAGATGGTACCGGCTGCGGCTCGGCCATCAGGCTGCGCTGGCCGCCCGGCGAGCTGGACATGGGCCGAGCCGTGTCCGAGCCGACGGACGGCACACTGCCCAGAGACAGACTTCCAGTCAGGTCAGACGCAGCTCGAGGAGTCACGCACGGCCCAGTCAAGTGCTCCAGTACAGCGGCCGTTTTTTATATATAATAAAGCTCATATGAAATATGTATGCCCCAGGCTGGGAAGTGGATAAGAAGATCAAAATCAAAACTTACAAGGGGGATAAGAAAATGGCACATGGTATCACGCCTAGCTAAATACCCGAGCCATGAACACGGCTGAATCAATTAATTGTCAAACTCGACCCTGATTACACCCTCCTCTGCCGCGCGTGTCCTCACCGGGCGAGCCGAGCGGTGGGCAGCTCCTCGGTCATCTCGCTGGAGACGATGACGAACCCCTCCTCGTCCACCTCGGGCTGCTGCTGCTGTTGAGGCCGGCGGGCGGCGGCTGCCGCGGCCGGTGCCGCCGCCGCCGCTGTCGGACTGCGCGCCACCGGCGGCGGCAGCGCACCAGCCCGCGGGCTCGGCGGGCTCGCGAAATGCGGCGGCGGAGAGGCCGGCGCCGGGCTGGTGGACAGCGGGGACGGAGCCGAGCCGCCGTCGGCAGGTCGCCGGGCGCTGACCGGTGCCGAGCCGCCGCCGCGCGCTGACGCCGGACGCAGGAAGCGGTGGTTGAAGAACTCGTCGAACTCGAGCCGATCGCGCGCGTTCCGCTTCAGCAGTCGCGTCAGCAGGTCGCTGAGGTCCGACGAGGTGCCCTGCGGGATCCTGCCGGCAGCGGGGGCGGTTTAGACGCGAGGCGGGCGCCCGGCGGGCTGGTTGGCCCGGTCAAGTATTGGGCAAAAGCCGCTCGATGGAATTTGCACGCAGCTCAGGCACGGAACGATCGCTTCAGATACCACGCGGCACTCGGGCGCGGTGGTCCATTCACGGCTTTCCAGCAGTACAGAAACTGAACGCGAATATTGCAATATCACAATATGAAAATGCTATTTAGGCCGTGTCAATCCAATGCGATTGTTAAAAATGTTCCACTTACACATTTACTTGACAACAAATCGACAAATAACATGCTCACAAGATACAAGACGTCTTCCAATTTAAAGAATAAGTGTGTACCCATTATAACTTCTAAAGTAAAACATAATGCATCAAGAAACATAATGCATCAATACAGCAGTTTAACCCCAGTCCGTATTTCCGCCAAAAACGTGTGCGTGACAACAATGTCAGCACCCCGCATCCCACTGCAACAATGCACGGTGGTCAGCGACCCCTTAATGTGGCGCGACCGGCCGATTCCCACAGCGGTCGCCGACAACCTGCAGGTTGCACCAAGGCCATCGTTGATGGGCGCCCGACACGGCTGCTGGCCATCCCTGTCCCGGCCCCGGACCCCGCCCCACCCCCTGCAAGGCCACTCACTTGGGCGACAGGTTCACGTTGCGCTCATAGAACTGTTTCAGCGCCTGAGGCGTGTTGGCGTGGAACGGCGCCTTGCCCGTTAGGCACTGAAACACGATGGTGCCCAGACTCCAGAGGTCGGCCTTGAGATCGTACTGGACGGACATGATCACCTCCGGAGCCTGCGGGCGACGGGGGACGGAGGGGTCAGTCACACGTCACGTTTCATCACGTCTGGTCGGGCCATCTCACGTCACGTTCTATCAGGGCCGGCATGTGTCGAGTGGGAGCCTATGCAGAAGGGAGCCCAAACCTCGTTACCAAGGTCCGGGAGCGTGTCACCCTCGGGTCAACAGAGACCAGCGGCGGGCGCCGGGCGGGGGCGGACCTGCCGATAAGATAACCGCGTTGACTGAGAGATTAAGCAACACCCCCGCACCAGCTGGCCTGACAGCACGGCTTTCGGCGAGATAAAAAATCACAAACAATTCCCGTGTTTTGTCAATCGGCGCCCGCCCGGCCGCTGAGCATACAGCGCACACTCGTCAAACACGCGTACATCTTGGTTTGCACAACCGGCGGTGCAGACTTGCAATACTGCTGAACATCAACATATGCTCGGCACCGAAACACGCGATAACAGGCTTACGCCCCACTGAACACTGCTGCCCATCAATACTGGGCACGATACCCTGATCCATCGGCAGCTTAATTAGCTGGCGGACTAGGTGGCTAGACCCTCAGCACAACCGCGTAACCAGCACAACCAGGTTCTCAACTCAACTGAACAGATGTCAACACCGCCCTGTCCAATGTCTTTGCGCCTTTGTGTTTCCTTGGATTAATTGACAATCAAATCACTAAGAAAGCATGCCTTGTCAATGATCTTCCTGAGGAAGCTCATCCAGACAAGCTCAAGAAGACGGTACCATACTGCTGCCCAATGCTAGGCATTTAAGCTCAGCCTCAACAAAGTCATAACACGTATATATTTGTAAAAATCACGAGTTGAAAAGGGTAAAAGGGCACCTGACAGCGCTGATGTCACAGCTCACTCACCATGTACATGGGCGAGCCGCAGAGCGTGGCCGCCATCACACCATCCTGCAGGAAGCGGGCGAAGCCAAAGTCGGCGATCTTCAGCCTGATGTCTTGCGGCGTGGGGCGCGCGCGGCCCGGGTGGTGCGACAGCAGGATGTTCTGCGGCTTGAGGTCGCGGTGTATGATGCCCTTGGCGTGGAGGGCGCGCATGGCGCCGGCCAGCTGCCGCAGGAACAGCCGGATCGTGTCCTCCGAAAGTGTGCCCTTGGCTGCAGAAGGAGGAGAGACGAGGGTAGGTCAGAGAAGGGTCAGGTGATGGTGATCGCAGGCGGCCAGGAGGAGGGAGAGGGGGCAGGCGGTGGCGGTACGGAGTGGGCACGAGGCTGGGGCGGTAGAGGAGAGTCACGGTGTAGTTGGAGCCTGGTGATTGTACTCGGTCATGTGATATGAGGTGAGGAGGATTGGTCAGAGTCAAGGGAGGAGGATAAATGACAGACGAAGAGTATATGTGATACTGGAGGCATGGTGATGATGAGGGAGAAGATCAGAACGTAGGTAGAAACATGCCATATAGCTTCTGTCTATACACTGCACAAACCCTTAGGGTATCTAAAAACTTCCATTGTCAAAGAAACTATTTACTGGTAAGAACTTCTGAATGTGTGATAAAATCAGAGGGAATACCGAATTGCCGGATCCAAGCTAACGTTGAATGTGATTTATTACAATAGTAGCTACCCCTCGTTCATCCTTCCGTCTAGGTTTAATTGGCAGGACGTGATTTGCGGCGGCGGCTCCTATTGATTCACCAAAACAAAATCACGAAGCGTCACGGCTTTAAGCCATTACGACCCGCTGATGAATTACAAAGATGACCTTAGATGCACGGGGCCTTCCCTGTCGTGACCAGTTATTTTTATCCCGCTAGCAGCCTAACTGTGCCGATCGGGCCTGGGTGGCACTAGCTGCTTTCTGCGCGATATTTCCCCCGGCGTTACATCACCCACCTAGCTACGACTCCAGTTCAGCGACCAAACAAAGAACCCGTTCAGCGCGCTGCGGTCAGAGGAAAGCTTCAGACCGTAGCGCTTTGTCTGATCCTCTTCCCATCGCTCCCCGGGGCCTAACGATTTCCGTGCAGCCGCCGGCACAGATACCGGGCTAACTCGGCCTGGTGACAGCGGGCGCCGTGCCGGAGGCAGTAC
The DNA here is from genome assembly GCA_014673585.1 of Semibalanus balanoides. Taxonomy (NCBI): domain Eukaryota; kingdom Metazoa; phylum Arthropoda; class Thecostraca; order Balanomorpha; family Balanidae; genus Semibalanus; species Semibalanus balanoides. The sequence goes on from VOPJ01005590.1 coordinate 65,109, forward strand.
CGATCCCCCGCGCTAACTCGGCCTGGTGACAGCGGGCGCCGTGCCGGAGGCGGTACTGATCCCCCGGGCTAACTCGGCCTGGTGACAGCGGGCGCCGTGCAGGAGGCGGTACTGATCCCGGGCTAACCGGCTGTGACAGCGGACCCGTGCCGGACGGTATCTGATCCCCCGGGCTAACTGGTGTGAAGAAAAGCAGCGGGCGCCGTGCCGGAGGTCGGTACTGCATCCCCGGTTATACTCGCCTGGTGACGCGGACACACCGCGGGTGTCACGCGGAGGCGGGTTACTCTGGATCACCCTCCAGTCTAGACGCATCAGCGCCGTCTGAATCGACACGCGAGCGAGGACCCCGTGCCGAGCGGTACCGGAGAGATCCCCAGAGCTACCTCGGCCTGGAGTATGACAGAGAACCCCCAGTGCCGAGAGAAGCAATGGTAACTGTATCGACACGGGCTAACTCGGCTCTGGCGTGAGCAGACGGGCGCCGTGGTGACCGGAGCAAGACTAGATACCCGGGCCTAATACTCGGCCTGGTGACCAGCGTGACACCGTGTCGCGAGGCGGTACTGTTACCCCGGGCTAACCCGGACTAAGAGTGAACAACGCTGGGAGCTTGCCGAGTGCCGGTAGGCGAGTATACTGAACTTGCCCTTCTCCGCCTAAGCGGTCTGTGGTGTACGAGCGCGGACACCGGGTGTCACAAGACTGCGAACGCGGAGCTTTACCAGAGGTCATCGAAGGTTACATTTTTCCAGTTGTATGACATCGTTTTCCAGAAAACCCCCGGATAACCGGCACCCGCCTCGGGATCAACGGAAACTACGGGCAGTACCGGAGAGCAAGAAGAGAGGACGGGTGAAACACTTCTCAGATGACCACATGAATCAACACTATGTATAGCACCAAAGAAAAGAGATAATCCGCACGGCACGGCTAGGATTGAGCCAAAAAATAACATGAAATCGAACCATTCTAGCGAACCGCGAATTAGAAACCGAATGTGGAAAAGGGGAAGCAATTGCAAACTCGCGCCGACTTCGCGGACGCAGAAGCCGGATATAGGACTGATTTATACTTTGACGCTCGCAAAAATGTACTAAGCGGGACACGACACGAAAGCGGCGTTTCATCCACAGCCGATTCAGGCATTCATACATCTAGGCTCCAGTCATTAATACCCTGCAGCGTGTTGCCGGGTTCAGCACCGAGCTGTCTAATGTTTAAAACCTACATGCACGACACACAACGCGTTTTCCTATCACTGCGTACAACTGTTCCAAAAGCCTCGTCTGGAGCTTCTGTCAAGTGCTACACATTGCGACATTAACTATTGCCCGTGTTTGCGGTCGGTCCAACCAATTAGCTCTGTCAGTGGACGCGACCGTGCCAGCAGGCCCGGTGATAATGATGGTCAAGAGCTCAACTGTCCTCTAATCACCTATTCAGCCGCCCGCCTCATCACACCCTGTCAGAGATGATCGTGTGGAAAGGGGATCGGGTCCAATAACATCACCACCGGTCCGGTACACTCGGGCGCATCTGTCAACGTCAATCAGCGAGGAGAGAGCATCGCAACCGCACCGGGTCGGTGCAGCTACAGGCGGGCCCACGGACGGCCATATCCGCCGCCGAGTGACCGGCGACATATGTAAGCAGCTCTCTGGTTGTGCTGCACTCAACTACCACCCCACCTCCATACCACGGTGACTGGTTGACCGTGACTCACCTTTTAGCAGTTCGGTAACAGGCACCGTGTTGTCATACTCTCAGCTCGGTGAGAGCTCGCATTTCCCGAATCTTATTATCTCCTGCTCAGCACAACTCTGAGATTGGCCAGTCTATCATCTTAGTGTGGATGTCTTTTGATGGCCACCACACAGTTCCGGACTTCTAGACAGTAATTATTTGTTAACATATTGAACAACAATGTCAGGGCATTGCGCGCATCACATCCGCGTCCATAATTACAATAGACTCTAGCTTATACATAACGTAGATTTGTCTCATAATTAAACGCGATGCTGATAAGAGAGAGACTCAACAATAGCATAAACAGCTTTGGTTTGGGGCAACAACAGCATCACTCATTTTAAGAGAAACAAATCCACTAGAGTTAAACAAACAAAATTAACTTGTAACTAGCCAAGTAGGAACTTCGCAGAATCAATATTATAACTTTGCTAGGATGTACGAAACAAAACTACGAATTTAATCAAGGATAACTATATGAATCGATATACATTCGTCAACAACACGAGCACCATTGTTAATTACCAATAGAAGAGCAATTCCTTACCATGTTTCAGTTTTCCTCGTAACGAGACGGCAAGGCGACCGATGTTCCGATCAGATCTTTGGACTGAGGTTACTCGTACTCACACGAGACCAAAAAAAATATCTCATTGTATCTGGTCTGATGTGTTGGTGTTGCTAGATGGTGGAGGCGTGAATACACTGCAAACGCCGAGGTCTTCCATTCCTGCCGCTGTGGCGAGTTTGGTGAGAGCCCTCACAGTTCAGGTCCACGGCTAATATACAGTTAGATCCAACTATTTCGTCAGAATACAAGGAAAGATTGATCTAGTCCAAGTGAAATGAGCAACAGCAAGTGATAACACTATCACATGTGTGGAGTTTACATGAAGCACTTAGAAGAAAATATGTTAACCTATACACACATGGGTTATGCGCACTGAGGACTAGCAGTTTTGGTAAGCTCCTTAGGTTGAAAATCACCTAAGCTGCAAGTTTCGATGAGGGCTGAAAGAGGGCTCCCAGCCGATATATAATTTACAATTCTTTTTTTTGCTGAAGCACTAGTGGACCAACTACCGCCTTGTGGAGTAGCGAGCTTGAAGAGCTTTTACAGTATGCTACGCTGAGCTAATACATTCGAATATGATTGGCTGAGCCACGTTTGACGTTGCGGAGAGTACGCATATAGTTTTGATGAAATTCATAATTTACGTCTTTCTGTCCTGAATCGCGCGATGTATTGGCTGATTTGTACATTAGAAAATTGTTAATTGAAAGATATATATCAAATGTGCTTTGAAAAAAAGTTACATTCCTTTAAGATACTGGATATCTAGCAGCTTTACTTTGACAAAAACAGTTAGTAATGCAGCAACAAGAGTAGTTTGAGCCACCACATTTGAACCCACAGACAGGGGTAGATCCAGAATGGGTGGTTTTGGCCAGTTGGGGGGGGGGGGGCAAATCCCCAAAAGTATCACAAATATTAAAACTCAGATTTTGATCTGAGATTTTGCTTGCTTATGCATCAATAATTGATTTAAAACCAACTTTCCTTTGCAAAAGTTGCTTAGATTTTCTTTAATCTCAGGAAATGTGTACAATTTGCACCAATTTCAGTAGGTTTGGGGGGCAGCCCTCCCCCATCTGGATCCGCCCATGCCCACAGACACAATGGTTCAGGCTTGTTAAGTTCATTGAGTTTTTGATAGAGGCAATATTGTTTAGTCCTCAGATCCTACTGGACACTCAAAATATTGAAAAGGTGCAAAATGATTGAATGATTCCAAATAATAGGTTTAGCAAGAGCTCAAGAGCTTTTAGCAAGTCAGTTGGTGCTTGAGTTAGGTTATTTGGGAAACTTTTCAAGACCAAGGCTGTGTGTGACCCAAACTTACTGTGCTTAACCCTTCTGTGAAGTAAGCACAAAAGACACAAGGTTAAGAATATCTTTTCTTTAAATAAATGTGGATCAAAGGCTCTTAAAATCAAAACTTCTCTGAGCACTAATATAAGAAAACTCAAGAAGTGGTAGCTTGATATGGTGACAGTGAGTGACAAACACATAAGCATCTCAAATGAACAAACCCAAGACAGAGTCAAATTTAAGAAAACTATTTTCAAATCAATAGTTTGACTTTGCATCAATTAAACAATCTAATTCAAATAAATGCAATCATTTAATGATATATCAAAACTATTATTCAGAAGCCTCACAGCCATCATGCTGTTAATGTGTACATAATTACAAGGAAAGTAACAGATAAATGATGTTTGTGTATTTTCTTATCACAAATTAGTATAAATGATGTTGAAGTTAATTTAAATTTAGCTTGTAAAACTGGTTAATGGTGATGTCATGAACTGAAATAGGCATGAACATCATGCCCATTGCAAAATTAATATTGCATGCCTTGGTTAGTAATGGAGACAAATTCATTTGAGTTTTGGATCACTGACATCTGACAGTGTGATCGTATAATGTCCAATGTGTTCAGGACAAGATCATTAATATGATCAATATTTTGCTTAGCTATCCATTCATAGTAATCACAATATAAACTGAGCACAAAAAAAGCTTGAGCAGCATTTGCAATATTGTACCCCTACCCACAGGCCACAACTAGTGTTTTGCATTGTCATGCCAGCAGCCACAAACACCATCTACTGTTATACAAAATTAGCCATGGCAATAATACACAAATTTTGTATCACACAACACCACCATTAAATCAAAATATGGTGCATATCACACATGCTGCGCGGATCCACCAGGGCAAGCGGAACACCCACAATCGATCGATCCGATCACGCCGACGCCTGTGACGATCGTCCCTGCGTCGACGCAGGGAATCAGATTATGGGTTCGACGGCCCACGGTTCAGGATAGAGAACAGCCCAGGTCTACAGTGATCACAGGTCAATAAGTGAGTGCTAAAACAAGCTTACTTGCCCGGCTTACCCTAATATCACAGACAGCGCCAGCGCGACCCACACACCACCACCACCCTCAGTCCTTTGTTGTTTTGCTGCGCCGGCCGCCGCCTCCGGGCGAGCAGTCGGCGCAGTAACAGCTGATGCAGGTGCCGTCAGCCAATAACGAAACGGGAAAGTCGTAGCGGAGCCGGAGCAGCGACCAATAACGTGCCGCGCCGCGCACCAGCCGCGACGAAAATTATGCCTCGGGAGTCGGGCGAACAAGCCACAAGGACGCAGAAACCGGGGAGTGCAAGGGGAGCAGCCGCCCCCAACATTTTCAGATTTAAACATTACACCTATGACGTTGCATGGAAAGAATCGACTTCAGAATGCCTCCGCCCCCCTAACTTTCGGAAGGTTCCGGCGCCCCTGCGGGCGAATGTCTGCTTTAATTATATTTACGATAATAGTGAGTGAATTTCATGTCACATGCTCATCGAAACAATGTGTCTGAACTTGATTGCGCTTAAACGAGGGGGCACGGGGCCATGGCCCCCCAAAAACACCCAAAATCGGCGCAAATTTGACACATTCCCTGAGATAATAGGAAATCTAAGCAACTCTTACCAATACAAGTTTGTTTTAAGTCTGTACATAAGCAAGCGAAATCCGATGAGTTTTCAGAATTGTACGATACTTTTTTGGATTTGCCCCACCGGTGTCGATTTGTATACTTTTGAGGTGCCCCGGTCCCCTAGTAATGATTTCAAATGTTAACATTAGGCCTATGGCGGTTGCCTAGGTAAGAATGGAGCTAGAAATATATCAAAGTTAGCATTGGGCGCTCCAATCATTTAAAAAAATGACGCCCCGATTTGCCCCACACCCCCTAAACTGACAAAACCACCACCCGTTCTGGATCCGCCTATATGCCCGTTTACTGGTCCTTGTCGATATTACGCTATGGATGACGCAAAATCGTCAGCCCTTTCAGCTCGGCCGAGTCCACGACCGAGTTGCACAACGTGCAGTAAAAGGAATCCGTACTACATACTTCGTTCGTTCTTTCCAGGTGGCCTGCTTGGCCGCCCCCCCCCCCTCACACTGCCCAGACGGATGAAGTCATCATCTGTGTACGGACGCTGACTCACAACAACGAAACTACAGAGCTGAGTGACATGGTAAAGGCTGGATTTCATTAAATCCGCACAGGCTAACATCTCTACGAAATTCGAAGTCAACTCCGGCTGTGACGTAGGGACAGCTGTATAACGTAGCCTACCCCCTATGCTAATACAGCGACCGTCTTTCGGAGCTTCGCAACGAGATACTAATTACATGTAAAATGGCTAAACTAATGTAATAATTTGCTCACGTAATATATTATAAGCACCAATGGAGGTAAGTAATGCGCCAAACATTCAGCAATTTTCGAAAAAATGTAGATAAATAGGTAAACCGCACTAAAAATGGTATATCTAAAAAAATTGTCTCAACGCGCTATTCTGTATAGTACGAGTTAACTGAAAGAATGACCGCGACATAGTACGCTCATAACAGTCTTCAAATACACGATCGATATTGCAACGCTTGGAAGTTAAGGTTTTCCAAGATAAAAAAATCGAGTGGGTCGAATCTGTACCCTTAGCTGGAGGTGAGTGGGGCGTAGCGTGCCTCGTATTTTAGACTCGGTATATTGAGACCAAAAGTTGGGGGGCGGTTACCACCCCACATCAACAAGAGTTGGGAAAAGGGGCGACCGAGCGGCTCTACGCTAGACGTACGGAATAGATAAAAGAAGATACTAAGTTTCGAACTGTTCAATGCCTAGATTCTACTTTCAGAATCAGCGTAGGGCCCGCTAGCACCGACTTGAGGGTTCGTCCAGATACCAACCGGAGGCCCCTGCATTGCCACGTGTCCCCTCCCACTAGGCAGGGCTGCGCGACCAGCCTTGTCTGTCCTGGTTCCGGACTCCCCAAGAGTGGCGCTACCTCCTTACCGAAGTTATGTCCCCACGCACGGAGGACGAAGGACTACCCCGGGCCAGGGACCGCAACGGCATTTTTGAAGTCCGATATTCTTCCCGTACAACGTTCTAGCGTCGTTGTATGGTCGCACAGTCCCAAAAACTGTTGGCAACCGCGTCCCGCCCTTCCCTCCTTTGGCGCTGCTCGGAAGGTGAAGGCCTGGTTCCTGTCCTCCCTGCACCGGTCAGGGCCACGGATACGATACGGACTTGCTCAGTGTCACCACCACCATAGCTTTGCTGTTCCCCGTCCCCGGCAAAAGTGCTACAGATCCGTGCCGGTCGATCTTACAAGATGTCACAGCGCGCTCGTTGTACACGGGCGTGCTGGCCCGCCGTCTTCAACCGACTTCGCTACGGCATTCGTGTCTACTTTAAGGGCGGATCTAGGGGGCCACCTCATTTTTCCATTGCGAGGGCAATACTGCCACGCATGCGCTCAATCCCCGCCTCAATTGTGCGCAAATCATACTCATTTCTTGGAGTGATCTGGTCCCTGACAGTTAAGCCATGCTTTTTTTATCTCTATCAGGACTAGTTATTTTAAGAAGAAACGTCTGCAATGATAAGGAGCCTAATTCTGATTGACTTTTTTTCTTTATGATACTTTTGGGGTCAATGCACATTCTGCGCCATAAGCTGCCGTTCCTTTAAGATCCTGCCAGTGTTTCGTGGCGCCACAATGACCAACTCCGCCGTTTATATCATACTGAAAGCGCTTGCGGTACCATCGTACTTCTGTCATCAGGTCGACTGTCGATCAGACTGCCAGCGCCCAGCACTCCATTGCTCCAGCCGGCTCTCTGTCCAACTCGGCAGTGAAGCGGCTGCGGGCGGCGGCGGCCTCAGCCAGCACAGCGATCAGCCCCACGCATCCAGCCTACGGCTGGCGGCAACACGCTCGAGGATGGCTTGTTTGATTTCCCCTGCCGACGACGACGTGGGGTTGGCGGATCGCCCGCGGGTCGCCGATCGAAGCTGCACTGGCCAGTCTGTGCTTTCGGTCCGACCCGATTCTCGACGCCGAGCTGGTTGAAACGTGCTTACAAGGGCCCGTTCGATCGATCCCCTGCCCCTGCCGTGCTCATGCCTGCCAGCTCTGTCGCTCTGCAGGAGAGCGGAAGTTGGCAGCGGAGTGCCGCATGGGCCGGCGCGGCGGACCACACGGTCTTGCGCCCACCGCTCCGGGGCCCTCCAGCCCGGCGCAGCGTGACGACATTGCTCTGTTGTGAAGCCGGCGGCGGCACTGACAGACGTCGTAAACTGGGTGCAGTGCACGTCCACCCTCCACCGGACAGACACGGTGCACGCGTGCTGAGCGGAGTGCTCGGTCGTGTCGCTCTGTGCCCCTGAGTACTGGCTGAGCCGCGGTAGCTCGAGCTCTAGCGCCCTGCGGCAGCTACCGTTAGCACTTCGCGCCCTGCGGACTACTAACTTTCAGCTGATGCCGCGGCAGTAACTGTCGCAGATCTGCAGGTCCGCGAGCTACACTCAGCTGATCCGTTTGTGAGCTATCTATCTGAGCTGAAAGTCCGCGGAGCTAACTAGCTGCAGCTAACTGAGCTGAGCCCGGAGCATACTGAAGCTGAGCCGCGGAGCTAACTGAGTCTGAAGTCCGCCGGACGCTAAGATCTGAGCTTGTGAGCTACAGTCCTACTGAGCTCTGAGCCCGCGGAGCTAACTCGCTGGACGCTACACTGAGGCTGATGCCGCCGCGGAGCTAACTGAGTCTGCATGCCGCGGAAGCTAACTGAGCTGAGCGAAACTGACGCCGCCTGAGGCCGCGGATCCTATACACTGTAGCTGAGCTAACTGAGCTTTGAGCCGCGAGTCTGACTGCGTCTGGGAGTTCCCCGCGGAGCCTAACCTCAGACCTGGAACCGGCTGATCTCTGCTGACTGATAGGCCTAGTCGCTCTCGCCGTGCCCAGCTCACCATACCACACCACCGCAGCAGCTCTGTTGTATAGTGACTATATACTGCAGCTCTAATTAGGTCGCTCGGCCACACCGAGTCGGCCAGTGGTCAACACATCCGCTGACCGCTCCACGACGACGGCTATGTCCAATTACCGTTTTTCTTAGTGAGCCAACGAAATGAGGACCGGTTCAGCCGGCTGAAGTCGCGGCAAAAACCGTCAAATTACTAGCCAGCCCAATGGCACAGCCGCGAGGGCCTCCTCAGCAGCTCGGCAACAGACCAAGTCACCGAGAGGCGGCAGAGGTCAGAGACAGAGGTCAGAGACAGCGGCACAGGTCACGGTTTATGTCTTCAGTGGTTGGCACCAGGACTCAGGAGAAATGATAACGGCTGCCCCCGGCGACTCAAAAATAATGTGGAATGTTGCTGTTGCAGCAGCTGTCGTAGCCAAAGGGCGCCGGTTTAAACTGTTGTTGCTGACCAAACAAACAGTGGCCCCAAGTCACAGCCACAGCTTAATCGAACCACAGCGGCCAGAGGCCGGCGAAAATAAACGATCACCGTGGGCACCAAAGGCTCAGAAGCGACTCGTACAGTTTCTCTAAACAAAGTCCACGCGCCTCGGAGACTTTGCCAATCATCAGACCCTGCACGCATACGGGACTTTGCCAATAAGATCTCACACGCACACGAGACTGCCACACAAAGCCCATACATAACTTATAAGCGTACAGGACTGCGTGCCGAGCCCAGCTCGTGACTCGCAGATAGCCCAGCTCGTGACTCGCTGATAGCACAGCTCGTGACTCGCTGATACATACATCAATAGGACTGCGGTGTGGTTGCCATTCGTCTAATGACAAACCTCCAACGGACGGCAGTGTATGAACTATAAGCCCAGCGTCCTGTTAGCGCTGCACGTTGGCTTCGAGATATACAATGGTAGACAGCCGCATATTGGGTAGGGGGGGGGGGGGTAAAACCCCCGGTCGCAGTCCATGTTGCACTCCGTAAGGGGCGCGACTTTTTGTATGTGACGGGCACCCCTGAACCGAAATCCTGGGACCGCGCTGTAAAAGGCACGGTTTAGCCGCTGGCCGTCGCATAACGCCGACTGCTTGGAGTGGGAACAAACGCTCTATGGCATATTTCCTGCCTGAATGGAGTTTGTATGACCACAGGTTAATAAGCCCGTGGGTACAGGCGCCTTCATTAATCATAATTAATGTACCCGTACACAAATCCGCCGCGGAAATTAAATATCCGACACAGACGACTAACAGACAACACTGTCGGGGAAGGCGATATATAGTACAATGAACCGTATGCATACGACTGGACTGGATCGCTAGCTTGGCCTCGTGTCGCTTCAACGCCTCCTTAGCGACAGGGAGCTGATGATAACAGTAGCGGACACCGCCACGCACGCACACACAGACAGAGTGCACACACACAGCGCGGCGTCTTATCGGCGCTGCAGGTCAGTGTGAACTGTGAGTACTGAGTATCACACAGCGGCCAGTGCTGCCTCAATAGGTGTCACACTGTCACAGGTCTGTATGGCCGTCTCCACCTCACGGTACCGCGGTACCGAGCTGGCTGTCTGTTGACATCAGAGGGCCAGAGGGCCGCTTCTCTGCCTCCCATGGGCCGTGGTGGCCGTGTCCCCCCACGCGCGTTGCCAGGCTGCCTCCGGCGCCAGCGCCCCCTGTCCCATGATGTGACGTTAGCGGATGGTAGGTGACGTGACGTCAGCGAATGATGGTGAACAAACACTGATGAGTGATGACGACCAGCACCGCTGCCAGCTGTCACAGATGCGGTCACGACCTCTGCATCTGCCAGCGATAACCCAGAACCCTGCAGACCGGAGACCGGAGACGGGAGACCGGAGACCGAGCCGGACCCGTGACCACTACCCTGCAGATGGCTTCATCATCAGCACCGCGCGGCTATGTATAACGCTGCTGCGGCGGCGCTGGCCACACGTCGGTAACGCTGATCGACAGAGGACGGGGACCAGGAGAGGGACTAGGGAGGGGTGACGATGGCTGATCGACAGAGGACGGGGACCAGAGAGGGACCAGGAGGGAACCAGGAGAGGACAGGGAGGGGTGACGATGGCCTGATCGAAGAGGACGGGACCAGGAGAGGGACCAGGAGGGGAACCAGGAGAGGGACTAGGGAGGAGGTGACGATGGCTGATCGACGAGGACGGGGGACCAGGAGAGGGACTAGCGGAAAGAAGGGTGAGATGGCTGATCGACAGAGGAGGGGACCGGAGAGGGACTAGGGAGGGGTGACGATGGCTGATCGACAGAGGACGGGGACCAGGAGAGGGACTAGGGAGGGATGACGATGGCTGATCGACAGAGGACGGGGACCAGGAGAGGGACTAGGGAGGGGTGACGATGGCTGATCGACAGAGGACGTGGGGACCAGGAGAGGGACTGGGAGGAGGTGACGATGGGCTGACGACAAGAGGACGGGGGACCAGGAAGGACTAGGGGAGTGACGATTGGCTGGCATCGACAAGGACGGGGACCGAGAGGGACTAGGCAGGAGGTGACGATGGCTGATCGACAGAGACGGGACCAGGAGAGGGACTAAAAGGGAGGGTGACGATGGCATGATCGACAGAGGAACGGGACCAGGAGAGGGACTAGGGAGGGGTGACGATGGCTGATCGACAGAGGACGGGGACCAGGAGAGGGACCAGGAGGGGGACCAGGAGAGGGACTAGGGAGGGGTGACGATGGCTGATCGACAGAGGACGGGGACCAGGAGAGGGACTAGGGAGGGGTGACGATGGCCGCTCGCATGGCGTCGCCCAGTACAGTCAGCGGCGGCAAACATCGAGCCGCCGCCGCCGCCGAGATGGCGGGCCATCGATCGGAGTCGGACCTCCCCCCCCCACAGAGAGAGAGAGAGAGAGGGGTGACTGACCCATCCCCCTCTCCCAGGCGGGTCAGCCCACAGCTCAGGGACGCGACGGCGTCCGACGCGTTAGGTCCGCTGGGTGACTGAGGTCCGACGCGTTAGGTCCGCTGGATGACTGAGGTGCGACGCGTTACGGCTCGGTACGCATAGTACAAAGGATCGACATTCGATATAGGTAGACTACAGGTAGTCTGCAGCTGATTGCCATCGGTGGGCGTCAGTCGAGCCGTCGAGCGCAAGTTTACAAGAGTCAAGAACAGGATCGACTGCAGTTGGTAGCATTTCCAGCTGACGTTTTGTGAAGGGCACACAAGGTGCCGCTATTAACCGAGGATCGTCGGCCGGGGAGCGTTAAAACCGCCGGAGAGGGTGAATTTAATTATTTTACATGGACAGACGAATTTGTCGGTTTGTATCGTAGTAAAACAGAACAATTAACGTAATGACACAGAAACGCTTTAAGAGCTCATTTGAAATGAGCTAATCTCATTTAGCCTGCAGAGACGAAATTCAATTTAGACGGTACTTTTGCACTTGCGAAATCCTCCCTTTGCTTAGCTGCATGGGTTGCGGCATGGACATAAACATGATTAACTGTAGTTAAATAATGAAGTAGGTAAATTACGAATAGAATAACAGTTAAAATACTGTTTTTTTCAAGAAGGGGAATATTATTGTTGTCAGCAACTGTAAAATTAGTGATAGTGAAGGAATATAAATGTATAAAGAAACTTTACTACATCTACGACAAGAAAAATAAGTCGATTCCTATAAAAATAAAAATAAAATGCACCTTTAGAGGTTGAAACGATATATGTCTGGTGAAGAGTTGGACAATAGACACCCTAAATCCTAATGCATTTACGGTTTGACGGGCCCAGACAGTAGAATGACCGATGTGCGAATTCGATCAGTAGCATGGAGACCGGGGATCAGAGCCAGGAGGCTGGCATTCCGGCATGCCGTTAGCATGACAGATCTGCGCATTGGCAGAATTTGGCACGCTGCTCCGTCCGTCGTCGGTACGTTCCCACATATATATCCTGAAAGCGTCCGCATGCTCAGCCTTGCAAAATCCTTGCGTCACACTTCTGTCGCGCATGCGGTGGCCCCACAATTTGCAAACCAAATCGATTGCGTTACACTTTCATTCACGGCCTTCTGTAGCCGATGGCCGCACACAGCTGTGAGCTGACCAAGTTCCGTCCCTCTCTGACCCAGATACACGTGACCCGGTGGCCGGGGGTCGGGTCACAACACGAGGCTGCTGCCGACTGGCCACCGCTGGCGGCCGCCGCCGCTCCGTTCACATCATGACGCTGACCGCATGAGACAAAAACGCCACGCTGGCCTCCGACCGATAAACATGCCCTTGGTCCCGAGCCTGGCTGGTCCGGTCCCGCCTGGTCCGCCTGGTCCGGTCGGCTTGGACGCAGACCGGTCCGGGACAGAGCGGGTAACATGGGCGGCCGAGCGGAGCGCAGAGAACGTACCGCGCATATCACCGCGTCGACTTCACTGCGTCACTGCGTCACCGGTGCCTGCGTCACCGCATCACTAGTGCCGCCACCACACCACGGTGGCCACATAACACCTGTGGAGAATGCGTAATACCGCACCCAGTCCCTCCCCGCACGAACATTTGGCCGACATCCCGAATAGCAGTCTCTCTGTGTTTTGATGACGCGGGTTACATTTCTGGCAGTCTCAGGTCATTATGTAATAACAACAGACGGTAGCCGGCAGCCCTGCCAACACCTCCCTGCCGCCCCTCGGAGGGAGATGAAGCAGCTCTCGAGGTTCACCGGGTCCGGCCAGTGACCTGCCTGCCAGCGCGTGAGTCTGCAACAACAACAAAGGAAGCGTGACAGCTGCAGAGGCCGGTAGCGGTTCGTCGGGGTCGGCCGCCGCCGGGCCGCCGGGCCGCCGAGCCATGGGCCCGTCGTCAGCCACCCAGCGCACCACGCGCCGCCATGGGCACATCACGTGACAGGCGGGCGGACGCCGCTGCGTAGCACGCTGCGGTCACGTGTACCGACCGCTCTGCGAGGAAGTGGGCCAGGGAGTGGAGCGGCCCGGCCGGTAATCCGGCTGGGTTGTGGTGCCACCCCGCCGGCTTCACGGCTGTGGCGTCACAGCAGAGCACACCACCCTGACTAGACTGCAGTGCGGACCGCCGCCAGCAAAGGAGAGCTGTGATTACCGTGCAGCGGCGCCGCGCTGACTACGCGGCAGACACCGCTTACCTCGGTACCTCGGTAACTCGGTACATACATGTCTCGGTTCCCCGCTTTGGTTTACGGTGCGGCGCCCGTCACAGTGGCGACACCGCTGATCTTCAGTGAATCGTACACCGCGCTGTCTATTGGTCAGCACGACCGCACACTGCACGGCTGAGGAGCTCTGCCGCCAAGCTGACCCCACAGCTAACTTCAGCCTACAGCTTTCAGCCGCGCACGCTAGGCGGAGAGCCGTCCCGAGAACGCCGGTCGATCGGGGTTTAATTCGGAAAAGGTCGCCAGCTGGAGCGGCAATGCGGGCGATTGGCTGGCCGTTCCCACTCTGAGCCGCTCTGCAGGCCGCCGCGAACAACGGGCCGTGGCCTGTGCCGTTACCCGGCCCGGCAGCCCGCGACACCAACCGCCTTTGTTGTGGCTTTCAGACCGAACTAACGTATTCTCTTGTGTCTTTAAAACGGAGCTAAGGTATTCTTTATCAAGTGCCTACATGACTGAGGCGATGCAGGGCTAATTCATGAGCATGCGACATCTCTTCAAATCAGCCGGAAACTCTTTTATGTAGAGACAGGACCGTTATTGGCTGATTCCACTATTCAGCGTAATTGGGACGGCACAAAAATACCGATCAGAATGACTGGTTTATTTGCGAGAGTGAACTTGTATTCGTTACGAGCTTCGTAGACACGTGCTTCGTCACACGGCTGATAGGAAAACCTCACAGCCGGGCCATTCTGGAGAAGAGAGGGCGTCGCAGCTTTTCTGGCGAGTCTGCAAAACAACCGAGGGCCCCACCCAGACGGCTCCTGGCCCAATTCCGCAGAAACACGACCCCCCCCCCCCCCTGGGGGGTCGCTCATGACCTCGGAGGCCCATTTTAGACAGACGCCGACCTCGTCACACCGCAGCGTGCTCTGCGCAGCATATTTGTCTTGTGCGGCGTTCAATGACGCACGACGGAGAGCCCACCTCGTCAGAGCGACTCGGGTCAGCCCAGCTGTCTGTCTGCGGACTGTCTGTCCTGAGAGGGCTGCAGTTTATGTCTACATCACCCCTCCCCGCACCCCTCATCAGGTCACTCCACTGACCCCAGCAGACAGACGCCCTGCCGGATCACGGCACCGCCGCCGCCAGCGGCACTGCCGAGCGTCGTCACGGTCACGTATACCGTACGTCAGGCGCGGATCCAGGATTTCGGCCAGGGGGCGCCTGATACAAAAAGTTGCGCCCTCCGGGCGCACCCTACGGGCGCGCCATAGAAAAGACCCAGTTCAGGGGGGGCAAGCGCCCCCCCTGGATCCGCGCCTGCCGTACGTCACGGTATAGGTACACGTCCCATCACCATGGCGATGAGGCCATCACCACCGGCAGATCAGGGGCCTTCAACTGCGCTCAGCAGCCATCCCCAACAGCCGCGAGCGCCACAACCGGACAGCGAAGGACGCGACTCGCCAGCGCCGCGCCGTTACGTAACTGCTCATGGCGCGATGTTAGTTCACACATAGGTATCATGGCGCGGCTGTGATCTGTGTGTCTGGTGCTCCGGCATCGGGTACCATGGCCGAATCAGTGACGGCAGTTGGCAGGACACCCTCACGGACAGAGGAGGAGTCGTGATGACAGCGGGTGGCTAGCAGTAGCACAGCCCTGACGTGATGCCATGGGACGTGGGCGGCCGCCGCCTGGTCGGCCCGGGGAACGGCGGCCTTCACTGGGCGTCATTGGCCAGGCACAGCCAGCGCCCACTGTTACTGCGCAGCGGAGCCGCCGCCGCCGCCGCCGCCGCCGCCGCCGCCGCCGCCGACGGACGGCCCAGTTCCCGGAATCGACCGCCGCGGCCGACGGATCCCGGCTGGACGGACCAGCAGCGGTCCGGCCGGTTGACCGTCACGACATGACGCTTTCGCTTTTAACGCATTCCCTGCACCCGCAGATCCCCGAATCGTGCGGCCGTTTGGGAGCCACGATCGACGCTTGTGCTAGAAGTGCAAAATCGATCGGTGCACCGTGCAATACTGTTTTATCAGTTTCCGTACAGATTATCTGCAAGCTGTCATTGTCAATACATGAGCGAGCTCAGTAATAGGTCGTAAATGGAAAATGTTATGAGCAGGATGAAGAAGGTATACTAACGATACCTATACCTACCTATACCTACCTATATATAATCGCACGTTAATCAGGACCACCAGTCACAACAACTGAGCGTTTCGATCCGAACAGCCGTCCCGGAATCCGGGTGAAACCAAACCAATGAGGTGAACCTTTCCATTAAATCCACACATTTCGAAAAGAAACGGCGAGCTGACAACTCACTAACGACGTCAGAGGACGGCAAAACAGATACGTACGGCGTCACGCCAGCTGACTGGCCGACCTGACAGCTGAGCAACAACCACCTGGGCCACCGAAAAACAGCTCCCCGCGTGCGCGGCGCCGGGGACCGAGGATGAGGGCTGCCCGCACCGCTTACTCATCCACTGCATAGCACACGAAGTTGCATGCGAGTTACACAAACTTGCACAACATTTAAGGAAGTGTGCAACTGCACAGGTACCTAGGTAGACACCGTACCAAAATGCAAATATGTAAACTAACGAGTATGCCGTGCTGAATAGCTAAGCAAACCGATTGCAAAATAGAGGAGACTCGGTTCCCTATCTTGCAAACAAAGGTAGAAAGGTAAACGAATAGGCCGTTCTTAATAACGTTTCCGCTGTATCAAAGGGCTGCTTTGTCTAAATAAACGCTCCCAGGATAGGTAGGTGCTGTGCGACCCGTGTGAACTCGGGGTGAATCACTCGCGGGAACAATAACAAAGAGCCGTCCGGCTGGCGGTCTGTCGGATCATATCAGCTGCAGTCGGTCCGGTTCCTAGTCACTGACACCTGCAGCGACACTCACGGCACAGAGTCACAGACTGCGCACAAACCGTCCGGCGCTGCCACGCACCACAGAGTACGGCAGGCATAGTGCGGCGGCACGGCGTGACCTTCAGTCAGCGGTGTCATTGGGTACAATTTACAGCCCAAACAAAGACGGATTGGGACGCTTCCTCACACCTGCTGCGCATAGACGTAGGAGCCGGGGGTAGGGCAGGGGGGGAACAACTGCCCCTCTCCCCACTTTTTTGAGGGGGGGGCAACGCCCCTTCCCAACTTTTGAGTCTCAATAGCTGGTCGAAAACTACGAGACATAGCCCACGACCGCCTGTGGGTCGGATCCGACCCACCCCTCTTTTTTTTCTGAATAACTTCCGAAGCGTTGCAGATATCCACGTGAAACTTGGTATACCTTCGCGTCCATCAATTTTACGTTATCTATGAAAAATTAGCAGTTGCGTCGAAAACAAAATTGAGATGTACCGAATAAGTGACGTCACTACATGACATTTTTGGCCGAAAAAAAAAGTTTAAAAAAATCGCAAAAAAATACAGTTTGGTAGACAATTGCAAAAAAAAACGTTTTAACACGTGAAATAACAAGTTCTACACATTGGCTGTTTTGGATTGTCAAAATTATGCTTTTTGACCCAAATGTTTTAAAGAAAACTGAAACTTTTAGAAAATTGACTATAAAATCCAAAAATTCAGTTTTTCCCCCAACTTCAAATGAGTTCCTACGTCCCTACTGCTGCGATTGAGGATCCTAGGCAATTCCACTTCCGCAAGGGCCACTACACTAACCACGTCTCATAAACGTCTGCGTGTAACATTACGCGTCCATCAATTTTACGTTATCTATTAAAAAATAGCAGTTGCGTAAAAAATTAGATATACCGAGTTAAGTGTCGAAAAAAACTAAATGTTTGAATTTTGAAGAAAAAAAAATCGCAAAAATATAGTTTGGTAGACAATGGCAAAACACGTTTTAGTACGTGAAATAGCGAGTTCTACACGATGGCTATCTCAGATTTTCAAAATTTTGTTTTTTGACCCAATTGTTTTAAAGAAAACTGAAACTTTTATAAAATTGACTATAAAATCCAAAATTTTGAGAAGTTTTGTCCCCCAACTTCAAATGAGTTCCTACACCCCTGCTGCTGCGACTGAGGATCCCGAGCAATTTCACTTCCGCACGGGCCACTGCGCTAACCACGTCTCCTACACGTAGGCGTTTGACATTATATAAGCCCCTACCCCCTCCCCTCCTATCTACGCATCACACCCACGGAAAAATACTGGGACCGGGCGTCAAAATGAGCGCTTTCTAACCGTCCGGGTGGTATCCTGCGCCCCCGGCCCACAACCGGGCGCCGGGCGGCCATGAACCACCATGGGCCATCCTCCGATCTCCTGTCCCACCCGGCGACCTCCGAGGGCCCTCCTATCCCATCCCCCCCCCGAAACCTCCGAGGGCCGGCCACAACACCGCAGCTGGCCAAGTTAGCACGCAGTTCTCCGCCGCCGCCGCCCTGCGAGCCGACATCCTGAACGCTGGCCTTGGCAGCAGCGGTCGCCGTGCGGGCCATGGCCCATGGATGAACGTGTATGACAATGACGGCCTTGGGCGGCGGCGGCTGGGAGAACCAGACCGGACACGGGAGGCAGCTGGACCGCCGCCCGACCCCGAAAAACAACTCCGGGGTGCGAACCGGAGCTGGAAGTGGACAGAGGTCGGTCTGCCACCCACACAAACACCTCACCTCAGAACCGCTTCCCACGGCGAACCGGCATTTAACTCGTCCCGTCCGCCCAGCTGGGGAGAGGGACGGTGTTTACCTGTGGGCGCTGACTGCTGAGTGCTGACTGCTGAGTGCTGACGGTCCTTCTCACACGGCCAGCAGAGGAGCCCAGCCGTGGCAGTCAGGTCTGTGTCGTTCCGTAGCGCAGAGCCCACTCTCCCACCAAGTACACGGCCGCGCAGCTGCGGGCCGACTGACGTCGGCGGCGGCGGCGGCGGCGGCGCGGAGCAGGCGCGGAGCCGCGAGCTACCCCACCTCACCTCCACCCCTCCCGCCGCGAGGCTCCGCCCCACGCCACGGGCCGCGCCGCAGGGGCAGGGCGGACTTTAAACAGGAACATAGGGGAGACGCTCCCCTTGTTGTTGAGGGAAAAGCGCAGGGTGGGTGTTGATGGAGGAGCAAAAGAGATGTGGAGCCGGACCCAGACAGGGCGGGTGTTCATCGATCCTATGGTAAACAGGACGACGACCGATACGGCTCGGTGACGGCCCAGATTGGGCTCTGCCCGGATCCGCCGCCCCGGGAGAACTTCGACCGGCACGCGCTGGCCTCGTGTCACTCAAACCAACACGATCTGCGTGACTCGGCAAATTGTCCGTCCAGGGCACTGGCTGGCTTGCAGTTGCACGTATAAGTGTTTTTGTTGTTATTATGTTTTTACTACAGCGTTACAGAGGCTATAAGCCGTCGGGAGCGCTCGCCTTGTTTCAAGGTTTATCAGCGTGAAGATGACACCTTGTATATACAGGGATGCGTCGGGTAATCCAGCTGCGACCCCTGGCACAGGCAGCGGTAATCATATAGCCCTGTCCCACAGGGCCGCATGGCTCATATTTATCATATTAATATAAACGCTGCCAACGTACCACCCTGGCCGGCCCCAGCAGCCGAGAACGACCTCTCTTCTGTCGGCTGTCTGGCGGCGAACCACAGCGTGATCACTGCGTGATTTTACCGAGTTGCTGGCAGGATGCCGTAGACACCGAGCCGGCGGTCCTGGCCTGATGTTGATGTCGGCAGGTTGGCCCCCCACCGTACTGCGCTGTGCATCGTACTCGGTGCCTCCTGCGGCAGACGCTGCGCAGGTGCGGATACTGCGGCAGACGCTGCGCGGGTGCGGATACTGCGGCAGACGCTGCGCAGGTGCGGATACTGCGGCAGATGCTGCGCGGGTGCGGATACTGCGGCAGACGCTGCGCGGGTGCGGATACTGCGGCAGACGCTGCGCAGGTGCGGATACTGCGGCAGATGCTGCGCAGGTGCGCGTTCAAACCAGCTGCAGATCTGATCACTATCTCGGACCGGAGCAATACATTATACAACGTCACCGACACCGTCTTAGTACGTCACTTAGCACGTTGTGATCTGTGAAAAGTAGACAGTGTTTTCGCCGACTTTGTTTGGTCGAAGATGAGGGAGCCGCAGCGCATCACAGCGGTAAATAAGAGCGGCCACCGCAACGCTTATAGTGGCCGTGGTTGTTTGCGTATACATCAAGCAAAAAACACTCACTCAAAGAGTCAAAGCGTGTCGTGAAGTATTGCGCACCACTGCTGACGCAGCGCCAATGCTGACTGTTTGAATATACATTTTTAAACACACACACACACACACACACACACACACACACACACACACACACACACACACACACACATACACACACACACACACACACACACACACACCATTCCGCGCTTTGTCGCTCAAAGTCGAACCTGGTTGGTTTACACTTTTGACGTCTGTCAAACAAAGAGAAAGGTTGTACGAACCATGCGGCATACTCCTTTGAAGTAGCTCGCCTCGTTCTCCCCCTCCCTCGCCCGTTCTTCCCCTCCCTCGTTCGCTGTGTATACATCATTATCGACCAGCCTTTCGACATAAACGAGTCAAGAATAACAACCCGAGTACGAGTTAACGAGTCTAGTATGACGAGCTGAGAACGAGTTAACGAGTCAGGCATAACGAGCCAAGTACGAGTACACAAGTCCGGTATGACGAGCCAAGAACGAGTTAACGATTTGGGTATAACGAGCCAAGTACGAGTAAACGAGCTTCGGGTATAACGAGCCAAGTACGAGCAAACGAGTCTGTCATAACGAGTCGAGTACTAGTGCTTGAGTCTGGTAGAACGAGTCGAGTACGAGTAACCGAGTCGGGTAGGTAAACCGTCCCCGCTTCTTCTACTCGGTCTAAACTCGTCCCCCGTGCACGTCAGGCGTCATCGGGTACACTTGATGACGTCATCAGAGCTGGCTATTGCTCCCCAGCCGTGCAGGCGGCCGCTCGTCCGAAGGCTGACTGGTCTGCTTATAGCTCTGAACAGGCACGTCCAAACGTGCCCAGCTTTAACGACCACATGAGACAATCATGTCACTGCCTCTCTTATCGCGGCCGTGCTCACTGCTCACTGCTGTGTTCGCTTTATGGTTAAGCTATATAGTCGACCGACAATAATAGGTATATGCTTCTTCCACTTGGTTTAACATATACAACAAAACTACGATAAATAAACCAAAATAAACATCGATATAGATATCAATTAAAAAACAAAAATGGGTACCTACGCGTTATCGGTATAAATAGCTGACCAAACAATGCATGGCGGTCGGTCACATTGATGGGAATTTATTTATAAATTTACTGCATTTTAAATAATGGTCCGTCAACATTGAAAGTTTGTCTTTGTATCGGCCGAACCTGCCTGTGTTATTGTATCCGCATCACAATGCCACTGCTAATATGTAAAGTAAATACCCGGACGAAACAGTGTACAGATTGGCGGATCTAGAACGGCAGTTTGTGGCAAATTGTGGCGCCATGGGGGGCATCACCCCCAAAAAGTGCCACAAAATTCAAAAACTCATCGGATTTTGCTTCCATTGCTAGACGTTTTAAAATACACTTTCCTTAGTAAAAGCTAGGTAGATGCCACTCTACATCAGGAAATGTGTACATTTGCGCCCATTTCAGGCGGTTGGGGGGGGGGGACATTTGCCCCTGATGCCCCCTTGGAAGTTGGATCCACTGGTGAGTGTGCACAATGTACGCTTAGCATTGATTTACACTCAACACACACAATTCACAAAAAAGACCTTTCGCTTAGACCCAAAGCAAATACGTTGGCAGTAAATGTAAGACCAAGAAGCTCAGTCCCCCGTTTTTAACGCTGTACGTTATTTGTTCTGAACGTTCTGGGTCCGATTCGACTATTGCAAGTTGAAAAGTCATCTCGAATATGAATAAGACAGATATGGAGGCCGAATCTGGTCGGTTCTTAATTTATTAAAAGAAACACCGCACACACATCAAGGTTCGTAATCGAATAAAATACAATGTATATACTATATATGTCACAAATAACGATTTAATGAGAAAGACGACGGCTTATCGCTCACAGGAGCGACAGAACTGAACATTAAAATGACGTTCATCTGACGAACATAAATGCAGATGGTGTCGTGTGGTTCAATGTGTTTCATCGGCCAGCACGTGCGGTAGTGGCATTATTCGCTTTCAAAAGGGACACTATTTCCATTTTCCACAACTCAGTAGGTACTAGGTACCGATAGGTATATTATACCGCAGAAGCCCATCGCAGTATTACTGCGCCGGATTTTTGCGAAGCGAGAGTTCACGGACAGAGGGAGCCTTTCCTCGCTGGCACGATTGATCTGCTCTGCGAAGACAACCGAAGCAATTTATTATAGCGACTTGAGACGTCAACTTTCGAGCTGACCTTGACTGCAGAGTAGGTACACCTTAAGGCTGTAACCGGTGCTGCTGTATCCTGAACTGAACAGAACCGGCTCCTGATATAGACGCTTCATAGACCCGGTCGCCCGGGACGCGCCGGCTGCAGGCCAGTCAGCAGTCTCCGCAGTCGGCCGGTATATTATCGTGCTTGTAACAGTCCGCAGTCGGCCGGTATAACCCACGGTATTACCGCTCTTGCAAGCTTTGTCAGCTGACGCGGCGGTATCGGTATGCTATTTCAAGCAGCTAATCGCTGATTTATGGCATACAAGGCGCATATATGTAATACAAGGCGCATATCTGACATATTTCGGCCAAAATATACGAAATTTGTGCATGAATGAAAATACCAAATGGCTTGACATTCAGGTGTCGTAACAGGACAAATCTGAGACATTTAAATTTTAAACCTAGCCACAAGGCGAAAGCAAATTAACGTTCTACAATTTTACAGATGTCTCGGTATTGATCCTTACATATTAAGTGAATGTGAAGACTAGTGCTTTTTCAAACGCAGGATGTAGTTTATAGCATGTGAGAGAATTGAAATACCTATATCCAATCACAACACGATCTAAGTCGTGATATTTTAATCATGGCTATATACTATATGCTCGTGTCGAAATGAAGAGAAAAAAAACACACACGCTGGGGACAGAAAAAAGTTTGGAAGTGGTACTTAAGTGTATAATTTCAGCATTACAGTTCGATGCGCAGGTCAAACGGGGATGTTATTATACTGGTTGACCGTTGATTTACCGATCTTCGATTGAGGTGGGACACAATTTAAACGGACACATTTCGGTGACATGTTAACGATTTAATACCAGCCCAACGAGCCTCTCATTTCCTTTGGAATTTTGAGGATAGCCAATGTAGCGTTTCTGAACCGTCAGGGCTCTTCTGTTGGAAGATAACGTAAAATAACGTAATGTAACGTAATGTTTGTTTGAAGGGAGTGTGCCTACTCACATTGGTCATGTGGAGTTGTTGACACTAGTCTAAAGCCATTTTTTTCCTGAATTTAGCCATGTGCTTCATTCCCCAGATTCACTATAAGCGCTGAAGATATTCCAAATTCGACAAAGATCATTTCGGCGGACAAAATTTTTGGTAATTCGCCAGAGAGCTTTCGCTACTAGAAGCATTGCTCTCAAATTACAACGCTAGCATATATTGTTAGCGCTGGCCAATATAAAAAAATCGTGAGCACTGATAGCAGCTGCCGAACAGAGCCTAGATAGCTATAAGCAAACCCATGCATTGTTCATATAGGTTTGTTTATCGTCTTTGGTGCGCCATTATAGGCGACATCTTCATTGCTCTGTTTATAGTGGCGATCGTTTATGAGTTTTGAAACCAAACAAATGCAAAACAGAATATGAGTAAAAATTCAACTAGAGGGGCTCCAGACAATAATTTTATCGTAACTAATGATCAAGTCAATAGCTTCTTACCGTAATCAAATGATTTGAATTTCAAAGAAGTAGTAGGCACACTCCCTTTAACCATTGTATAACTGAATACTAGGTAGTTCGATACTGAATGCTAGGTATAGTCAAAATACCGCAAAATGCGGTATGCCCTGATCGTGATGCCACACTTAATGAAATTTCGAGTCCCTTGTGGGAACATGAGGCCCCAGCCCAAAACAGGCGGCCCAAAACTCACACCGAAAGATATCATGACACAACCCTAACCAGAAGCGACATGACAGAAAACACGCGCATTCTCACAGTCACTCTGACAGAACGCGATTCAGTCCTCGAAGCGTATTTATTAGAGGGGGGGCGGGGTGGGGGGGGCCTAGACTCGCAGATAAACTCCCAGTAATGCCAGAGGAACAACTCCAACTGTATGATGGTTCCCCTACTCACCAATGTGCGATTGTGAGTGTTGGTGTTCTTCCAAAATTCTTGTATTTGCGTGTATAAATGAATTTGACGTTTTTTGGTGTTTCATGTGTAATTAGTTGATGTATAAATTTAGGTAAACATGTGTAAGATTTTTAAGCGATATTAGATGTAAAGGTAATTTTAAAGCAGCACATGTAACAAGATGTAAAAGATTATTAGATGTTAATATGTTGCAAACATGAAATAAGTAATTAACTGAGGTTATTGTATGGTACTGTTTTTTTGCAACATTGAATGTCAAACTTGAAGCTCCCAGAATAGTGTCGCATGAATTTGTAATAAATTACTTGTATTGCCGCGAACCAAAAACTATCAGTCTTGATAATGTCATTGAATTGACGAAAAACGCGTTGACTTTATAAATGAATATTTCAAACATTATCTTCTTCACATTTTGTGCATGAATTCCTCAGAGAACATTCAAAATGAAGCAAAGAATATAATAAGAAAACTTGAGAACACCAACAAAAACTGATTAACGCCATTTCGCGGTTGTGTTTTAATCGAGAAATGTTAACAAATAATAAACCTGCTTCCTACTTTCCACTAAATATATTAATATTATATATTATAAACTATATATTATATATATATATATATATATATATATATATATATATATATATATCTGATAACAAGGCAAACCCCACAGAGAAGACGCCTAACCACCATCAGCATGATAAGTGCTGTAATAACTTAATGTCATTGCAAAAAATATGTTAAATCATATTTGATTTTGTATGCTTCTAAAAGCTTTAATGGAGGCATTGACATTTATTTCAAAGACCCCAGTTATGATAGTTAAAAAGTCTCTTTAATCTAATCACAATTCACACCCAACATGGAATCGAATTCCGGGCACCATGCTGCGTGGCTAGTCCTGAGGACATACCACGGAGCCACCGGCTCCAAATGTCAACAATAATGGCACACTTGATGTATTTTTTAAGTGTGATTGGTGTATATTCGGTTCCGGTTTAGAGAAAACCGTGCAGCTACGTATAACGCAAAAAATAAACTCGTAACTCACTGGGCTGTCGCGCAGACATTCGCGCTGGCCGCAACATACTCGCTCGTCCTCAGTGGGCATCTCCAGACAGCTGCGAACAGAATCAGGTTTGATACAAATACCTACGTGTTAAATGTAGAAAATTGTACTAAATTTCGTATTGATTATGGACGAGACTAATTTAACAAACTCATTGACCCTGGACTTTTTTCAAATATAATATACATATACAGGAGAATGCCAGTCTCCACCAATTGGCAACAGTGTCCGGGCGTTGGCCACCGACAGTAGGGTGCAGTGGGGTCCAGACGGTATCTAATTCCCCCCCCCCGGGCGGAATCAGCTGGCTTTAGGCCGGCTCCTGGGTACGAAAAAAAGCGACATAAGACCCGGACGATGGGGTGCGGCAGCAGTACTCGGGCAAATAGTGACAAGGAAAAGGGTATGTGAGATCAGAATCCGAGCTTATCAGTGGCAGCAGCACCACGATGGTACACCATGTGGTCGCGGCTGCGATGGTCCAGCTGCAGGGCCGGCCACGGGGTGGAGCCGGTCCCCGAGGAACCGCCACTTCAGAGGCGGGCAAGTTCGAGCCATCTCGACAACCAGCGCTCTGACAGCTGCGTCGGGCATGCTGTCGACGGCTGCCTGGTAAAATGGAGCATGGACAGGGGCGGATCCAGCCGCTCGGTTTGGGGGGCCAACTTTTTTTGGCAAAAAGGTACCCCATTTTTTTTCCGCGGATTTGGGCTTCTCACCTAATTTGGCATTCGAGATAATAAAAAGGTGGGGAAATCACACTTCTTTGGGAAAAACACATTTTTTTCTCGAAAAAAATAAATAAAGAAGGTAAAAAATCGACGCCGTCATGGTCCGGAGAAGGGCAAGTCAGCGGAGGGGCGCCGGGCGTGGTCAGTGGTTAGTAATTTGCGGGATCTTGTCTAATTCAGTAAAGCGTGGTATCTGTGGTCTTAGTTTAATCACGCCAGGGACGCTCTGCCGCATAAATGTACCTAGTTCCGCTTCCATTTTCAAAAATTTGTATAGGCAATTGCCAACTTGTGGTCATGCCGCGAAATTTTCCAGTTTTTGACTTGAAAAGCTGGATTTTTTACTGCTGCAAAGGGCAATTTTTACGATAAATTTTCAATTTGTCCGACCTTTTGGGGGGCCAAATCATAGTCTCAGGCCCTTGGGGGGGCCATGGCCCCGTGCCCCCCCCCTGGATCCGCCCCTGAGCATGGATTTATCTAATACTGCAGTATAATCGTTCCCGTCCGTTGTTGTTTAGCTCTAATCTCAACGAATTCATGCGACTGTACAATAATAGAAAATACAGCCACAACGATTTCAATGAATCGGGAAGCTTATTGTCTCACAGCCATCATCGATGTAATCTTCATCATATGGTCTGGTTGGTCCTCTTCCTTCACTTACTTACAGTGTTATTTCGAGCAACATTTGTACATGTTTACATGGTTTACACAGAGGAACATTTTTGCTTAGTAGGTGTTGTCGATCACTATGAAACGAATTGCTTATCTGAAATGTGTTGAACCGGCTGTTTTACTATACTTGTTCTATGAATATGAACATAATTTGCCAAAATTAGAAGCATTAATAAAAAGGGGTCCTGTCCTTATAGTTACAATGAGTTGTTGGTCGGCCTCCTCCACATCTCGGCCAGCAAGCTCCACGCTTCTGCGAATGAAACCAGTAACCATGTTAGCATTTTGATTTTCACTAATTTTATAACTAAAAATGTCTGCTTACTGTCCAAACAAGACAAGTGTTAAACTGAAACAAAACGTTGGTACTGCCAAGAAGAATAAAAGTACTGATTATGTAGAATATTGTGATGGAGCAAACTGGAAACATTCTTGAGCTCCAAACGTTAAAAAGTCCTGGTAAAGTTTCACCAAAACCAAACTTACATGATAAACATTTCTTCGATGATTATGCTGATTGGTATATGATGACATTTACAAGCACAAACATTTTATTTACCGTCGAAACTCGGGGCGCCCATACATGGCTGCCACCGACCGCGAGCCACGCCTTCCACCCCTGCCACGCTCACGTCCACGTCCTCTTGCTGGCCTGCTGGACAAGCAGCAGTCAAATTCTGATGACATGTGTTACAAGGGTGTAGGAACGGTGGGGCATAGGGTGTAGCGGCCCAACCAACATTTTTGAGGAAAAAAGTACATTAGCCTTATGACCTCAGAGGTTGTTTTAACTTATACCATACATAATTGCAATGCCAAGCAGCCAAAATGGCTATCTCAACTCAAATATAATGTTAACATTATATTCACTTCATATTTTGCACCACAAACGACGTACATTTGACACATTTTTTAAGGTGGGAGTGTCCCTTTGAAGTTAGGGGTTTTTCAACACGGGCTACACAACTGCTATCTCAGTTCAAAACTCATGTTGAAGGTGAACTATTTCCTTTGAGGCTTCAAAGATCATCGAAGGTAAAAAACAGTTTTTGTTAGAATTTGTTTTCCGAATAACTTTTTATATAAAATGGATAGAGTAATTCCCAGTGATACGTGCCACAGCGCAGCGTTCTAAATGTGGGTCCCTGCGACCATAATTGCTGTAAAGGTTAAGTCAGGTTCAATTACGTCTCCGACTTGTTCCAATGACATAGGTGATCCTTGTTTTCCGAGTAGACACGACACTTTTTATATTTATTCATAAACAAAATTTTGACTGGTGACGGGCGAGGCGACCGAAATTGGGAGAAAGGTATTCATAATTGAAGGTATAATCATTTATAGTGTTATCTACGTATCTTGGACATCTTTAGTTACTGAATGTTGTATTTTTGATCAATTGGTGGGTGCATTATAGAGATTAACTAATGGTGGGACAGGCATCAGTACAGCCAAAATGAGGCGCTATTTAATGGAAGGTACCTGTTGAGGTACCTTACCTTGAGTCGGTGCTGTGATCTGGCGAAAGCGATGCACTCATCACAGAGGAACTTGCCGGTCCCCTTCGTTTTGGATTGGAGATCCAAGGCCACCGGAACAAAGTTCGGCACGGCGGGGCTTTTCACGCAACGCAAATAATTACACTTCAACTTTGACTTGTCTGCACCAGCAACAATGCTGGTGTGACGGGGGCAGGCACAGCGTTTATGGACCATTATCGTACTACTTTAACTATCCCTTGAAAAAACACAAAAAGCGAGCAAGTGATAAAAACCACAGTTGCTTCAAAGGCACTAGAAAAGACGTATCTTGATCTCAACTCGCAGAATCAACCCTGGTATCAAACCACGACCGAGCCAACAGACAAGGCGGAAACGAGATCGAGAGCGAGATCATTTCAAATAATGGCGGTGGAAACTGCGTCAACGGAAAATGCGCCATAGTTAGTCGCTTTTTTGGGGGCACTCCAATCACGTACCTGCTGTATGTCATTTCAAAATTATTTTGAATGCAATTTAGTCATATTTGGTGGATGGTTATTGAGAATCAGGTTAACGTGTTTTAAAGTTGGAAAAAAATGGATTCTTTAAGTGCAAACAGTTAAATATAGATACCTACCAATATCTAATTTCACCAATTCTCAGAGTTATTATTTTTGCAGGCTTGCCAATCTGCACGCCGAAAAAGTATGAAAAACTAAGAAAGGTTGTATGGTGGTGCATGAGTATCTAAAGAAAGGCATTTACACAACTTTGGTGGATGATGTTTCAGTCTTGTGAGTAATCTAAGTTTGAGAGAAGTTTGAAATGAGGTTTTCAAAACTGGCCTCCATATCATATGTACCAAGGTCTAGTTATTTTATGAGCATTGATTTGTTTTGTACAGTATTGGCTGAATCTGAACAATTGTCTTGCTTTGAACGCGAATTTGATAACTATGGTGGATGATTTTTGATAAAAACACACGTCTGTCAAGACAGCAGCAGATTCAGATTCACATTCAGATTCACATTCGGACCCCTCGAATTGAATGAAATTTGGTTACCGGTATAAAGTTTAACATGGTCCTACGATGCTGAGTAGTCTAGCCGGTGAGCCCGCCACATTCCAATACTTTTGACCTCTAAGAGGTCAACAAGGTTTCTGGAGGTCACAGGGTGACCCCCTCATAATTTGGATTGAAACTTGGTGTACGTATAAGTTTAACATGGCCAATTACGTCGCTGAAGTTCTGTTGGGCGCCACATGCATACTACTTGACCTCCACGGGTCATTCAAAGTTTCTGAGAGGTCACAGGAGAACCCCTCAAGAATGGGAATGAAACTTGGGTTTGTACTTATGCAGGTTAACAGGCATACGATGCTGAGTTGTTGGGCGCACAAAACGTACCAGAGGTCGCAGCAGATATACAGATTCAATTCGGGCCCCTCCGAATTTTGCTCGCAAACTTTGATGTACGTATAAAGTTTAACATGGCCATTACGATGCCTTTTTTTTTTGGGAAAAAATCTGTGGTTGGGGCCCCCGGGGGGGGCCCCCCCACAAAATTTTTTCTCTTTTCCCAAATACCCTTTGGGAAAAACACCTCCATAGGTCATCAAAGTTTCTGACGGTCACAGGGTGACCCCCTCATAATTGGATTAAATTGGTGTACTTATGCAGGGTTTAACATGGGCCATTACGATCTGGAAGTCTGATTGGCGCCACATCAACCAAGTTTCATCCAATCGGAAAGGGGGTTCCGAATCGGAATGTGGGAATCTTGAAAATATGCTGCTGTTCTGGAGGTCAAAGTATTAAATGTTTGCGCCCAACAGACTTCAGATCGATAGTAATGGCCAATGTTTAAACTACATAAGTACACCCAAGTTTCATCCAAATTATGAGAGGCAGGTCACAGAAACTTGATGACCTCTGGATGCCGTCGTCAAAGGTATGTATAAATTATGTTTGGCGCCAAACAGACTTCAGCACCGTCAACATGGCCATATGGTTAAACTGCATAAGTCTACACCAAGTTTGATCCAATTTACTGAGGGCGTCACCCTTTGACCTCAGAAACTTTGGATGATCTCGGAGGTCTCAAAGTTTTGAATCTGTCTGCGCCCGCACCCCAACAGACTCGCCATTCGTAATGGCCATGGTTAAACTTTATAACGTACACCAAATTTTCATGCAATTCGGAGGGGGTCCGAATTGAATGTGAATCTGAATATGCTGCTGGACCTCTGGAGGTCAAAGTATTAAATTGTGGCGCCACAGACTTCAGAATCGTAATGGCCCAATTGTTTAAACTAAACATTAAAAAGGTTTTTACCCCCCCCCCCCAAAAAACTTAAAAGGTGTTTATCCAATTTCTGAGGGTCACCTCGTGACCTCAAGAGAAACTATTGATGACCTCTGGAGGTGTTTCAAGTAATTAACGTTGTGGCGACCCAACAGACTCAGCATCCCCTAATGGCCATGTTTAACTGCATAATTACATCAAGTTTGATCGAATTATGAGGGGGTCAACCTGTGACCTCGGAAACTTTGATGACCTTTGGAGGTCAAAGTATTGATTGTGGCGCCCAACAGACTTCAGCATCGTAGTGGCCATGCTTAACTTTATACGTACACGAAGTATTATTCCATTCGGAGGGGGTCCGAATGTGAATTTGAATGTGAATCTGAATCTGCTGCTGTCTTGACAGACGTTAAAAACACAACATTTACAGCATCACTGTAAAATTATAAGCTGAATAATGTCCATAAAATGACATACGAATGTTTAAATTCATTAGCTTTCTAAGTTGTTTCTGACTTGCCCATGAAGGTAAACGGTGTATACTTGAATTTCAAGAAGCAGGTACTGAATCAAATGTGTACATTTTTATGTATTTGAAAGATAAGAATAAAACTTGTCACGAAGTTCGATGAAAATCTGAAGTGTCATATTTGTTCGTATCTGGAATATCGGCTGGCGCAATGTGAACCCATAGACCCCATGTTGAAGGAAATTCTCTGCGCTACCTAGTATTCTATCTACCGTGGGCGCAGAGAAAATAGGTATCTCAAAGCACATGTGATCTAACGTCTCATGCGAGACATAGGTACGAGATTTAACCGTCACGTTTCGAAACAACAATGCAACGTACGCACGTATTTTTGAAAAATGTTATTGAACGTCACTTTCCGAGCCAAGTGTTTATACTAATGCATCAGCAGGTGCGCTGTAACTCCAGATTTCGATTGATAAAACACATTTTGAATCTAAATATTTACATTTGTGGTTCTTTGCATGACAGTCATGTTTGTCTTTGGAGTTTGGACAGATTGAGTACAATTCAAGGATTGAACTGACGTAACCAGAGCTTACTAAACCTAAATATTATTTATACATGTAAGAATACAATTCCTAGAACGGAACCCAGAATGTATTTCCGATACAAAATTGTAAGACATTTCAAGATATTCTTTGTGTAAGCCACGGCCGTGTTACTGTTGGCCAAGGTAGTCAACACCGAAGAAACTTGGGCTTCAAAGGATTTGTTTGATTTAATAAGTACAGATTTATATCATGGCTACCTACGACGTGTTATTGACCGTCATAATGCAGTTTTGAATTTATAGATGGAAACCATGTGACGGAAACCTAGGTTTATGTTGTCCTAAACCCGGATCTATCGTCGGATGACAAAACGAATCATATTCGATGCTTCCGGACATGCATGACAGTGTTTTCTGTACCAACTCCCGCTGCTTTTATGTCCGGGAACACCGTCGTCCGGCGCCGTCAGTCACCATCAGGTCCATACGGGAGAGCCATGTTGGAATGAACCAGCTCTGAGTCAACACTGAACACCTGTAGGATCAAACTTATACGCTAGAGATATTTACCCTCAAGCGAATGCTAACTGCGGGGCGTTATTATATGACATATCGACCAAACCATAACACCATACCGTGAAAGACGTCATCTGGGCCATAGATTCAGGCTGTTAAATTGTCATCCCCGTTCGTCGAAGGATTTTCGTGTTTCAACTTCGGGCAACTTTGTAATGTTATGCAAAACTCTAAATTGCGTAGAGCAACATCTTCCATCTTAATCATGCGAGTCATATCAATATAAAGTTATATCAGGGCTCCGTGATATCACCAACCCTCTTTTTAATAGCTATAAATGACGTCTTTGACAATATTCATGATATTTCCCATCAATTTAAATATTCACTCTATGCCGACGATATAGCGGTGTGGTTCTCCCACCCTAGTGTTGATTGTGCAAATCATTTCATTCAGCTCGCACTTAATCATATTAATGACTGGTGTCTCAAATCGGGACTCCAGATCTCCCCTCCTAAATCAGCTTCACTTATATTTTCTAAACAGCGTTTACATCTCCATCCCTTTACCCCTTTAACCCGCGCGGCGTAGGGGTCTCTAGCCGAACGCGCGGCGTAGGTGGGGGGGGGGGGTAAATATTACCCCCCCCCCTCTTATCTTCCGAACCAATAACCGCAGCGAGACGCGCAAGGC
>VOPJ01005591.1:0-49176 GCA_014673585.1 Semibalanus balanoides
TCTGCGGACAGGACCACACGTGAGGGCACCGGCATTAGACGCGCGGCGAGGGCGATGCAAGGACATGTGATTCAAATCGCAGGCATGTTTTTAAGTATGAGCTCAAGTTTTCGGAGCTGTGTTAGTGTGTAGCAAGGTTTCGTCAATGTTTTCACCTCTGTCCGTCAGTCGTCACATACATGTACGACCGACTGCTAGTCTAGCAAGCCAGCCATTCAACACCAACATTCCTTGACTTAATACCATTCAACATCATGGTTGTATTGTATTCCTCCGGCTTCATTTTTTGTATGTAGTGATGTAGGTACAGGGTACTTCACATTGCAAGTCCCTTAGTTGTCGGCGCGCCCAAAACCCCAATAAACAAATAATAATATTGCAAGTCACGATAGCCTGCTATGCAATCTGTTAATTCTAGCGTGCTGAAGATGTGTTCCCCCGGCAGGATGCTGGTAACCGAGTGTGGACGAGTCTACTGCTGCGGCTGGGGGGCGGACGGTCAGCTGGGCAGCGGCGCGTTTGACAGCCGGTGGGAGCCGCGCCAGGCCCTCGGTGATCTCGAGGGGGAGAAGATCGTCCAGGTGGCCTGCTCGGCTGACTGTGTACTGGCCGTCAGCGGTGGGTAGCGGAAGGTGGCTGTCGCTCTGAGTAGTGACGTAGAGGTGGGATCTGGCGGGAGTGGTAAACTTTGGCTGGGGATTACTGGAGGGTTGTATGGTTTGGTGGCTTATAATGTACAGTGCTGTGTATGTTCTGAGCATGTAAGGTACGTATTATTTTAAGCTATAAAAGCGAATTATTCTGTCCGTAGGATGGATGTTTTTTTAGCCCTCAAATGTAGACGCAGTCGCCAGTCACTGAACTCGGTGTCATGTTCCTGCTTCTGCCAGGGTATGATCCCTCCTCCCGGCTGTGTGTCGCAGAAGGAAGTGACATGCTGTCCTGTTCTACAGAGTGGTGACGTGTTCTCTCCTGTTCTGCCGTCTGGTGACGTGTTCTGTCGTGAGTTGTGACGTGTTCTGTCGTGAGTTATGACGTGTTCTGTTGTGAGTTGTGATGTGTTCTGTTGTGTGACGTGTTCTGTTGTGTGACGTGTTCTGTTGTGAGTTGAGACGTGTTCTGTCGTCTGTTGTGACGTGTTCTGTCGTGAGTTGTAACGTGTTCTGACGTCTGGGTGACGTGTTCTGTCTTGAGTTTTGACGTGTTCTGTTGTGAGTTGTGACGTGTTCTGTCGTGAGTTGTGACGTGTTCTGTTGTGAGTTGTGACGTGCTCTGTTGTGAGTTGTGACGTGTTCTGTCTTGAGTTTTGACGTGTTCTGTCTTGAGTTGTGACGTGTTCTGTCGTGAGTTGTGACGTGTTCTGTTGTGAGTTGTGACGTGTTCTGTTGTGAGTTGTGACGTGTTCTGACGTCTGGTGACGTGTTCTGTCGTGAGATGTAGCTCCGTGTTCTGTCGTGAGTTGTGAGTGTTCTGTGGTCAGTGTGACGTTCTGGTGTCATTGTGATGTGTTCTGACGTCTGGTTGAGTGTTCTGTCGTGTGGATCTTTGTGACGTGTTCAATGTTTCCATGTGGAGTGTGTGATGTTTCTACGTTGTTGACGTGTTCTTCGTGAGTACTCGTGGACGTAGTGTTCTGCCCTTGTTCTGCAGAGTCTGGTGAACGTTCCTGTTCGGTGACGTTTCTGCCCTTGCTGCAGAGTCTGAGAGTAGGCGTGTTCGTAGCATTAGCATAGTGACTGTTCTGACGTCTGGTGACGTGTTCTGTCGTGAGTTGTGACGTGTTCTGCCCTGTTCTGCAGAGTCTGGTGACGTGTTCGGCTGGGGTAACTCGGAGTACGGCCAGCTGAGCAGTGTGACAGAGGAGCAGCAGCTGAGTGTCCCCCGCCGGCTGCAGCTCGGGGTCGGACGGGTCACGCACGTGGCCAGCGCCGGCACCATGTGTGCCCTCATCAACGGTCAGTCAGTCAGTCAGTCAGTCAGTCAGTCAGTCAGTCTGTCTCCACATACAGAGGGACGCAGAGATTCGGCGAAGCTCGCCTATCGCGAAACATAGTGTTGCTTTCATTGACGTAAAAGAAAACGGACTGTCAATTGTTTATTGGTGCCGTTTGATAAGTGTCATGCCACTTTAATACATCGTTCCTTCATAATAAGTACGTGAACCGCTCACTCGTGCGCTTTTACGAAGTAAAGCTACTCACGTTGTATTATCATGTGTTTTCCACTCACGCTCGCGTACCGCACAGTCATTACATTCAGAAAATGTAAGATACAGCCCCAGGGACGTAGGGAGAAGTTCGCCCAGGAGGGGGCCAATGGATCAGGGATCTTCGAAGCCAATGGGGGCCTACATATATAAACAGTACAGCATGCTGTAGAAAAACAAAAATATATTTCCGACGACAGTAAAATACGTTTTTGGATTTTTGGGAGTCAAAAACTCAAGATTTCACAAATTCGAGATATCCATTTTAAATATAATGTCATTTACTTTCTTTGAGCGTTTGGTATTTGCAATTTGTTTAAAAACTCTATTTTCTACGATTTGTCAAGCATGTACATTGTACATATTGTTTTCCACCAAAAATGGCATGACATGACGTGATTAAAACGTCATTAGGTGTTTCCAGGGGCACAGCCAAACCTTTAGAAAAGGGGGCAAGCCAGTCTTGGTGACCCCTAAAAAAGAACACCCTGGATATTACAAACTCTACGGATTTCGGTAACTTATGTTTGTGATGCCCCCTTCTTATTTATTTTTTCGTCAACTTTTGATGAGCTGGATTGGACCAGGACCCTCAGGACCCTCAGAGAGGCCCCTGGCACGTAGCCAGGATTTCGTCCAGGGGCGACACCTCAAAAATGCCCCTTCCCAAGCATTGAAAGAGCCAAACAAAACGGATGAAACGGCACGTTACAAGGATGGATTGTGCAGTACGACAGGTATGCCACGGGCCATACAAACTTTTAGGAGCTGAAGTTAGCAAACTGACATATCAACTGACAACTTTAGAAATAGCGACACCAATTTGGAATCAGCTATACTAACTTATATTTTTCAAGCTCAAGACTTGGGACTCATAAACGAATTGCACCGCGTAGAGACACGATTTTCTTATGCCCCGGATATGTATCCTCACCAATGCGTCGCAGTGCGTGTAGTGTGGAGTCCACACTACACGCAGTGTGGACATTTTTAGAGGTCCTCACTGTGGACCTCTAAAAATGTTATTGTGCGTTTAAAAGTGCGGTAAAAAGAGTTAAAATAACTATTTTGCACAATCCTATAGGAAACTAGCAATATAACACATAAATGCGGCCAGAAATGGCACGATTTGTGAACCCGCACATGATGTAATTTGCAATTAAATTGCGCCGCGGAGCGGTGCGATTTTTTTAGTTGTATTCCCTGGAAAACTGCATTCTAACTATTGAAAGGACAAGGGTCCCTTCAGATCGTCTAGGGGCCTCCGACCTTTTCAACGCCTTTCCGACCTGCTCAGGGACTCATATGGGATCCTTCAAAAAGACATGATGAGGGGGTACGGAATATATATTTAATATTTGGCGCCTTGCCGACATGCTCAGAGGGCCCTCCGACCTGCCCTGGGACCTCTCTATGCTGACTAAGGGCCCATGCGGTATGTTTAGGGGCCCTTTGAACTTCCCAGAGGTACCTCCAGCCTGTTCAGGGGCCTTTACGGCCTGGCAAGAGACTTCACGCTGGCTGCTTTGTCGAACAGACTCAATGGGCCCCAGGGCAAGCTCGAGAGGCCCCTGAACAGACTATAATGGCCCCTGGGCAGGTTCGAGAGGCCCCTGAGCATGGTAGAGAGGCCCCTGGACAGTTTTTGGGACCCCGAGTGGGCTCAATGGGTCCTTGGACATGCTTGAGAGGCCCCTGAGCAGTTTTTGGGGGCCCATGGGAGGGCGCAATGGACCCCTGGACATACCCAAGAGGCCCCTGGGCAGGGTTTTAAGCCCCTGAGTGGGCTCAAAGGGACTCTGGACATGCGCGAGGCCCCTGGACAGGTTTTTGGGCTCCTAAGTGGACTCAATGGGCCCCTGGACATGATGAAGAGGCCCCGGTGCACTTTTTGGGTGCCCTGGGTAAGTTCTGAGGGCCCTTTACATGCACCAGAGTGACACCCTCGCCTGGTTCGAGGGCTCCTCTGTGGCTTTTTTAAAGCCATTTAGCTAATGCAAATGGTATATTGGCGAATTTACTGGGCCCACTGTGACCCGTAGGAAGGGGGCGGGGGCAATTGCCCCCTTGCTCCCCCTGGCTGGGACACTCTGTAGATCAACAGGGCCCCTAAAAGCTGGAAGAGGGCCCTCAGATATGCATGGCCCTCTACATGCTAGTAGAGCCCTCTAAAGACCGACAGAGGGCCCTCGACAGATCGACAGAGCCCTGTAAAGGACAGCAGAGGGCCCCATACAGGTCGGCAGGGTCCTCTAAATACCGACAGAGGCCCTCTACAGATTGGCATGGCGATCTATAGATCGGCAGGGCCTTCTACAGGCCGACAGAGGGCCCTCTAAAGGCTGGCAGAGGGCCCTCTACAACCGCAGGGGCCCTCTAAATGCCGGCAAGCGGCCATCTGCAGATTGACAGGGCCTTGTAAAAGCTGGCAGTGGGCCCTCTCCACATTGGCTGGGGCCCCTGTCTATGTATTTACATATACATGCCTTTAACAGACAAGCAAGTGCTGCTATTTATTTATCTTGCGATTTTTAGGTTCGTAGGCGTTCTTCTATGCGACGTAAGGCGTTTTGCGGGCCCCTGGCACCATTCAAAACGCTGGGGCCTTCGGCCCCAGGGGGCCCTCGCTTGGTCGCCTGAGGGCCCGTCCGGCCGACGGGAGGAGGCCATGGCCCCCTTGCCCTCCCTGGCTACGCCCTTGTACAGCCCATGTCTGCGTGTTATGTATGTACACTCCGATTTCCTGTTATACCGAAATATCAACAAACCATGTTGATTGAGGGATAAGATACCAGAGGATTTGCCGATAGTCACTGACTAACCGACACGTGGGACTCCACAGACCGAGGGGAGGTGTACCTATGTGTGAGCGATGTATAGATATGATGTATACCAGAGAGGCTGTGTCGGTTACGACTGACCGCCGGCCCTCGTCTCCTCCACAGACCGAGGAGAGGTGTATGTGTGGGGGTACGGCCTGCTCGGCAAGGGTCCAGAGCTGGACGTCTCCAAAGAACCGTCCCTCCTACCGCCCCCGCTGCTGGGACGCAATGACTTCAGTCCAGGTAAGGCGGCCCTGGTGTCACAAGAAAGCCCCCGGTGCTGGGACGTAACGACTTCAGTCCGGGTAAGGCGGCCCTGGTGTCACAAGGAAGCCCCCGCTGCTGGGACGTAATGACTTCAGTCCAGGTAAGCGCGCCTGGTGTCACAAGGAAAGCCCCGCTGCTGGGACCGTAATGACTTCAGTCCAGGTTAAGGCGGCCCCCTGGATGTCACAAGGAAGCCCCCGCTGTGGGACTACATGACTTCAGTCCAGGTAAAGGGCGGCCCTCCTGGTGTCACAAAGAAGGCTCCCCGCTGCTGGGACGTAAGTGACTTCAGTCCAGTAATGGCGGCGGCCCGGTGTCACAAGAAAGCCCCCGGCTGCTGGCGGGACGGTAATGACCAGTCCAAGGTAAGCGGCCCTGGTGTCACAGGGAAGCCCCCGCGCTGGACGTAATGACTCACCAGGTAAGGCGGCCCCTGGTGTCACAAGGAAGCCCCCGGCTGCTGGGACGTTAAATGACTTCAGTCCAGGTTAAGGCGGCCCTGGTGTCACAAAGGAAGCCCCCGGCTGCTGGGACGTAATGGACTTCAGTCCAGGTTAAGGCGCCCTGGTGCACAAGTAAGCCCCGCTGGCTGGGACCGCAATGACTTCAGGTGCAGTAAGGCGGCCCTAGGTGGTCACAAGTAAGCCCGCTCGCTGGACGGTAATGACTTCAGTCCAGGTAAAAGGCGGCCCTGGGGTCACGACAAGGAAGCCCCCCACTGCTGGGACGTAATGACTTTCAGGTCCAGGTAAGCGGCCCGTGGTCACAAGTAAAGCCCCGCTGCTGGGACGTAATTGACTTCAGTCCAGGTAAGGCGGCCCTGGGGTTCAACGACAAGGAAGCCCCCACTGCTGGGACGTAATGACTTCAGTCCAGGTAAGCGGCCCTTGGTGTCACAAGTAAGCCCCGCCTGCTGGGACGTAATGACTTCAGGTCCAGGGTAAGGCGGCTCTTGGTGTCACAAGTAAGCCCCGCCTTGCTGGACGTAAATGACTTCAGGTCAGGTAAGGCGGCCCTGGTTGTCACAAGTTAAGCCCCGCTGCTGGACGTATATGACTTCAGTCCAGGTAAGGCCGGCTCTGGTGTCACGAGGAAGCCCACGCTGCTGGGACGTCATGACTTCAGTCCAGGTAAGGCGGCCCTGGGTCACAAGGTAAGCCCCGCTGCTGGGACGTAATGACTTCAGTCCAGGTAATAAGGCTTCTGGTGTCACGAGGAAGCCCACGCTGCTGGGACGTAATGACTTCAGGGTCCAGTAAGGCGGCTTCTGGTGTTCACAAGGAAGCCCCCGCTGCTGGGACGTAATGACTTCAGTCCAGGTAAGGCGGTCCTGGTGTCATGACAAGGAAGCCCCCGCTGCAGTCGGTGTCATCCTAACCTCGCAATTAGTTTGAGTCGACTGGCCCGAAGCTGCTTTAGCTTCGTCAAAACATGGTCCTTATTGTTAGGCTGCATTGTTAGGTATAGTGATTTTGTGCCGTATGCAAGCCCGCTTCTTCGATCTCACCCCGTTTGACGTCCGTTTGTCCTCCCCACAGATAACACGCCGGTATCCGTCGTATCCGGGCTGTACCACCTCTCGGTAACCACCAACCAGGGCGACCTGTTCACCTGGGGTCACAACCAGAACGGCACGCTCGGTCTGGGTCACACCGAGGACCGGCTGTTCCCGCTGCGGGTCTCCATCCCGGCCCGTGTCACCAAGGTCGCCTGCGGGGTCGATCATATGGCGGCGTTGTGTCGAGAGTACATCTGAGAGGCTGTGCAGTGTGTTAAATGTATGTGATCACTAGTCTGTGCTGTGTTCCTGGCGGGTGTATGGTCGGAGGGGTTTGGCGTTTGGACGCTCTGCTGTCTGGCTGGGCGGACATACGGCGACGGGGTCTTTTTTAAACAAAATGTAGTTAAAATATTTGTGAAAGAATGGATTCCCGGGTTCAATTGTCACGCTAAGCCGGGCTTGTTGGCTCGGCTACCATTCGATCGCGCATTTCCTGGTAGCCCACATAGTTTACAAGTGGGGTTATCGTACCCGCCATACCTGGGCACGGTACTCCCCGCCCTCCGACGCTACCTGACCTTGAATGCGACCGCCGCCACCGGCCATCCCAGATACCAGTCATAAATAGTCATAAATAAACAGGCAAATAGCGAGCACCGAAGCGACTCGAACCCGTCCTGTCATGCCGGAGGTCTGAAAACCCTCCCAGCGCTCTCCTGAGATACAGGGCCGGACAGATTCTGGGACTAGCAGCCAGAGCAATGACGAGTGGGCAGTGAACTAAGGCCATGGGTTGGGACGGGTTGTGGGCAGAGTGGGCGTATGAATCTGGCAGTCGCTGTACTGAGCCTGCTACTGGCAGTGACCTGCATGACCGGACCGGGCAGACGCCTGTTGTTGCAGAGACCTGCTACTGGATGACCAGGCGGGAAACAGACACCAGGATCGCGCAGTCGAGAAACAACACCTGTTTCACGTAAACCACTCCGTATAGTTTTATTTTCAATATGGTGCAGACGTACAACACTGAATTGCCATTACAGGGCCCGCGCCCGGTCGAGGCGGGGGTACGGCCAGTTGGCCTGACCCGCGGCACGGCCAGAGAGTGAGCTGTATTAGAGGTACACGCGCGCGCGCGCGCCGGGCTCCCGCCAGACGGCGGCGGGCCCCGGGCCGCGCGCCCGGTCACTACAACACCGAATGGATGACAGCACATAAATTTTCCGTATGAAAGACTTAGAAAAACGGTCCAAAAACACAACACACACGGATGTCGTCACTACGGCGTTATCAACTTAAGCACACACTAAGACCCGAACTAGTACCTCATAGAAGACCCCGGGGCAGCTGTCAGGTGCCAATCGCTAGTTTCAACACGCACAGGATCACCACCACGCATATTAGACAGGGCACTGCACTGCGCTTCTCTGCTCGCTCGCTCTCACACGGTAAGTAGGCAGACGGCTGATCGGGCGACGAGCGCCCGGCGCGCCAGCAGCAGCGGCTCGGAGCGGTCGCAACCCTGAGTTAAAATTCAATATCGTATCGTCACGCTTCGCATTGATCAAAAATACCCCATATGCATGTTCATATACATGTTATCGAGAGACGAGTGGCGACGCCATGGACACACTAATGCAGCGGCAAATAACACTGGGTGACATATTATATAGGGGGCGGGGCGGCCGGCGCCATCGGCGAGGCGCCTATCCAAAACAGAACAAAACCGACCCCGTTCATTACAACTGAACAGACAGGCGCGAGCATGAGGCAAAATCAACGTCTATGCAATGAGAACCAGGCACGTGACAACTTTCGCTAAGGGATATACGAAAAATATCAACAACACTCAAGTAATAGTATATGGGACACATGTTTTATACGCTGACTCCACTGGCGCGGCGCAGCGCGGGCGGCCGGCCTGGACGAGTGGGGCACGGGAGGGCCGTCCTACCATGGTCAGGTACGTTCCGTCTCTGGCTCCACGGCCGGCGCGTGGTACGCTCTCCCTCTCGCTACATTTGGAACACTGCAATACAGCACGTCGCACGAATGGGCCCACCGGCCGCGCATAGCAAAAGGGTGATGACGTTCCGATTGCTACTTTGTACGCATTTTAATTATTCAACACTAACACTGTGAGGCAGACGAATGAATGCCTCGCAAGATACGCGTCATTTGTACGCTAGGCGTATTAGATGTGAGGGACGATTCGCCCCAGGGTTGGCGTCGATATTTTGGTCGTGTAATATAAGCACCACAATGCACATGTAGGGACATAGCTATACCATAAGCAATTTCAACACCGTCTCAATACGTCACGAGATTCAAGGCAACCCCACAAGTAAGCACGACAAATCAATATTATTAACCACGGAAATGCAAATTCACTAGTGATGGCATACAATTTCAAGAACGACACTGTCGAGATCGAGTCAAAGATTTAAACAGCTCTGATTGAGTTGGCACCTGACAGCAGCCCCGCCCACCCCGCAATGACCCGCACAGAGGACACGAGTCGGCGTCCCGGCTCCAACGCCAGCCAGACAACTGACACAGAGGACAGAGAGGGCAGATAGAGAGACACCACGAAACCCACCCGGCCAGGCAGCGCACGGCGCGGAGCGGCGGCGCGCGGTGTCCGCTGAGCCGACAAGGAACAGCGCCGCGCGCCTCCCGCAGCTCCGGCCTCGGACAACAAATTAAAACAGCAGCAGCAACAGCAGCGGCGGCAGCAGCAGCAGCGGCGGCAGCGCACACGCACACCAGTGCGGGGCGCGGAGAGGCGAGGAAGCGAGCCGGCGCGCTCGCCCGCGGCCAGCTCCGGCCCCGCGCAGAGAGATAGACAAAGGGGGATGAGTGAATAGCAGCGAAAATCATACACCAACAAAACAACTGGTAGACACCGTACTCATCGCACGGGGCACATCTCGGGTATCTGAAACACACAGAGACGGGAGGCAAGCCGTTAGCGATTTTAAGTTGTGATACGGGGCGCGATCAGCATAGTGCTGCAACGTAGTAGCAGGTAGCAATGAATGAATGTAACGCATTTGTAAGGAACAGAACAATCAACTTGGTCAAAAATAATAAACAGCACATGAATATTGATTTCGAAAGTTAAGAACATGAACGTCGGTTTCATAAGTTGCAGCTAGAGCTACCTGTTATCAAAGGTGAAAAAGATCATTAACATTATGACCTGATGAATTAGCCTGTTTAAAATGCCGAGGGGATGTCTGGCGAAACATCTTCAAACACTAGCACAAACGATATTGCATGGAAATAGAAGCTGCATGAAGCAGGCAACAGACTTGAAGCCGACTCAAGAGTTGAGTCGTGAGTCGATTTATGAGTCGGGCATTTTTGGATGAGTCATGAGTCGAGTCGATTCGATTAGTAAAAAACAGCACTTGAGTCAAGAGTCGCGTCAGTTCTTCGGCAGTTAGTCAGACTTGAGTCGACTGAAAAATTGAGTATGTTATAACAGGGATATAGTTAACACGCGCACTGGAGAGGGGTATGCCACTAACACGCCCTGGAAGGGGCACTTTAGTGCCCCTCGTGAGATCTCAGAACGTATGAGAGCTGGAACATTAAAACTTACAGGGTAGGTAGGTGCAAGCTGTGATGATCTACATATTCTCTGAAATTTAAGTGACCTTAGGTCAATATCTTAAAGGTCAAACGAGGTCACGAAGGTCAAATCGGGCCAAATGTCACCATTTTTGGATTTGACCTCTTCTGTGACGTCACAGGTCAACAGCAATGTGTCTGAAGTCCTGTTTGGGGATGGACACGGACATTGGCTATCAATTGGCGTTTGAATTGTCCCGATCTGACTGTTGGTTCCGAAGATATCGCTTCGCCAGTGTCCTAGGATTGGGAATTTTGGGTGTAAAGCGACATCTTGCAAGAAATAATATTCCACTCCTTTTGCCGAATTTGAAGGGTTATTTTCAACTCTAATTTCGCTCTGATTTATTTTTCAACTCATTTATTGTAAATATGTAAAAAGCCAGAATACCGACCTAGTTTTGTTTCTTAGCAAGATTGGTAAATTGTTGAAAAAGGCTCTTTTATAGGTATAATTTATCACTCTTTTTCCTGATTTTCAGTCTGAATTTTCCACTCTGCACCCTGGCTCTAAATCATTCCTAGGACACTGCGCTTCGCCGACCTCGATTCTGGCCGCCATTTTGGAGTTCAAATCCATACAACTCAAAAATTTACCGTCCGATTTCGATTTTTTACGTTAAACTATCCGCTATTGTGTTGCCGTAAATGTCGCAATAACACCACCGCCCTGCGCCGCTCCGTTTTCGAGATATCCACGAAAAACATGTGGGGGCATAAAAGTGCCCCCTCCAGTGCGCGTGCGCGGGGGAGGGGCACTGGGGCCATGCCCCCACACCCGAGCAAATCAGTTTACCCTAGATAAAATGCGATTCTGCTGACGAACCGACCCCCCGGTCAGCGACTCGCTAGCTACAAGTCTGGATCAAGTAATAATTCGACTTGCGATGA
Source organism: Semibalanus balanoides (assembly GCA_014673585.1). NCBI lineage: Eukaryota > Metazoa > Arthropoda > Thecostraca > Balanomorpha > Balanidae > Semibalanus > Semibalanus balanoides. The sequence goes on from VOPJ01005591.1 coordinate 11,324, forward strand.
GCCAATTCGAGTACATTCATTTCAACAGCATTACAGTCGTCGAGTCGATTTAATTTAAAATAACAGCACTTGGTCAGAAGTCGAGTCGATTGATTATTTTAAAAACAACACTTGAGTCAAGAGTTGAGTCACTTCTTCGGATGTTCAGTCAGACTCGAGTCGACTAAGACAAATGGATAATTACCAATCTAGCCAGCAACAGAGCGGGCATAATATCGCTCGGGAAACGTCGTATAACAATTAGGCACATCCAGCAGTCTACCTACCTGCACCCCTCGGCCTGTCCGTCTATCAAGTAACGAGAGCTTTTAACCCGCGCACTGCAGGGGGTTCGCGCCGAACACGAACTGCAAGGGGGGGGGTGATTTCCGCCGTGAGATCTCGAAAACTACGCAACGTAGCGACAAGCGGAAAACGGCATTAGATAGCTCTAGACAAGCTCAGAGCTCTATCGAAAGTATTTCAGCATTTTCTTGGATCAGGTCACAATTGAGGTCACTAGTGATCACCAAAGGTCAGATTTCCGGTTTTAGGACTCTTTTCCAGAAACCCCCAATTATCTCGAAAACTATGATAGCTAGGAGCAAACGATTAAAGAAGCATTAGATGGCTATTGAAATTTGCAATCGCACCCAAGTCCTCAAAATTGAGCTTAGATTAATAATTTAGGCTCCAGAGGTCATGAAAAGTCAAAAAGGCTATTTTTAGCAAAGCAGTTTTTCGTGAATAGCATTTCACCTGACAAGGATAGGGAAATAATTTTGACGCCATCGTGCTTGTCTCATCGAGGCGCTTTGAAATATATACACGGTGACCTGGTAAGGCCAACTTCAAAATTTGACCTCAGGTCAAGGTCCTTTGGTGACCCAGGTAGGTCATGTTGCATATGGGGCACCGGCGGCCAGACAAAGACGAACACAGTGTGCCACTGTTTCGTCTGCTATCTCTTTTCTATCAATAGTATTAGCAAATCACACTTGGCTGATGACCTCAGATGACCCTTGTACAAAATCACTGAGCAAACAATTGCAGGCCTTAAATCAATCCATGAATGAGCTAAAAGCATTAATTCTGAAAGAATTAGCCTGATCCAATGCTATTTTCTGATAGGAAGCATTTGTTTATTTTCCCATTCACTTATAACGGGGAGGTCAGGAAATTGACCTGACCTTTGGCCACCGGTACGAAAAATCCGAGATATACGAAATGTAGGTACTGATATCCGTATGAAATCCTGCAAGTCTCAAACCTTTCCGGAAAAGACTGTGGCTTTGGCACGAACACAAACATTTTTGAAGGTAAGGTCACTTGACATGAACTTGTGACCTGACCTGAGATGATCTCAAGTCAAAACTTTTCCAAAGTGTGGGTAATTGATGCTCAAAAAGGTGTACGAAATTTGGCAGCGCTGCGCGCCGCCGTTTTTCCGCTACTCCTGAAAAACCTGAGGGGGGAATCACCCTCCCCCTGCAGTGCGCGGGCTTACTACCAGGGTTGGTATGCCATGGTGGACTGTAGGCTCGGCCGGAGCCCGGCGTGACATAGCCGGCGGGTTTCCAACACTCACCGACACTACAGACAAGTGACATGACAGCCGGCGGCGGCGCGTGACGTTAGTTGTCGCCTGCTCCGGGGTACGCACTGTACTGGCCGTAGCCGCCGGGCGCACCCGCGCCGTAGCCGCCGGCGAAGCTGTGCTGCTGTGGCTGGAAGCCGGCCGGCGCGCCGCCCGTCACCGACGCGGCCGGCGCAGGCGCAGACTGCTGCGGAAACAAGGCGGCTAGATCAGACGGGCTGGGCAGCTAGATCAGACGGGCTGGGCAGCTAGATCAGACGGGCTGGGCAGCTAGATAGACTACGGGCTGGGCAGCTGATCAGACGGGCTGGGCAGCTAGATCATGACGGGCTGGGCCAAGCTAGATCAGACGGGCTGGGCAGCTAGAACAGACGGGCTGGGAGCTAGATAGACGGGTGGGCAGAGCTAGATCAGACGGGCTGGGCAGCTAGATCAGACGGGCTGGGCAGCTCGATCAGACGCGGCCTGGGGCAAGCTCGACCAGCGGGCTGGGCAGCTAGTCAGACGGGATGGACAGCTAGATCAGACCGGGCTGGGCAGTGACCTGTGTACTGACGGGAAGGCAAGGTCAGCTGATCGACCGAGCACACGCAGGAAAAATGGCGCAACACTTGCTAAGCGATTGTGAAAACTAATATGAAAAATACCAGCACAGCTGTTTGTGGAAGGCTTTCGGAGATTGCGGCTCCGAGAACTCCCTATAACAAATACCTTGTGCGTGCTGTTAAACAAAAGTTTAACAATGACGTCATTGCGCACCAAGTATGTGTCATTTGTCATCTCTGATCATGGATGATGCATTCTCCCAGCGGTAGAATGCATCATCGCTGCTGATAGGGAGCAGAGTCTACCATCCATCATATCTACAAGGCCCGCATACAGAGGGAAATCATAGAAAAGAACAGCATATCTGTCCCATAAAATAGGCCTGAAGAGCCTATTCATTTAACTGAAACAAGACGATCACACATGATCATGCATCTGCAAGATGGAGTCGACCATTCAAGTTCAAAGTTCAAGTTTTGGTCAGACGACCTGTACTCGAAGAACGAGCATTTTCTCATCATGATAGCTGAGAAAACATAGCATCGCTTACTAAAATATTTTTCACGGATCATTAAAATGTCCTTTAGTGGCTTTAGACCAACTGTCACAAAAAAATGAAACCCATTTTCATCGATCGGGTTTGTTGTAAATTACTGGAAACTCGCTGCCGGCGAGCGTAGTCTCCGCCGAAACAGTCAACCAATTCAAGTCCAAGTTGGATAAACATTGGGCACCGTTGATGTTCACCGTGCCCATTCAAGACGGATGAAGCAGTCACCCGCCAAGAGAGATAGTCTGGATCGGGTCCTACAAGCCTAGCGCCTAATTCCCGTATTGTGTACTGTATCTACCAAAGAGAACCAATGTTCACGTGGCCTTTAACCCGCGCACTGCAGGGGGGTTGATTTCCGCCCCCCCCTCAGGTTTTTCAGGAGTAGCGGAAAAAACGCCGGCGCGCAGCCGCCCGCCAAAGTTTCGTACACCTGTTTGGCATCAATTACCCCACTTTTTGAAAAAGTTTTGACTTGAGGTCATCGCAGGTCAGGCACAAGTCCATGTCAAGTGACCTCACCTTCAAAAATGTTTGCGTTCCTGCCAAAGCCACAGTCTTTTTTCGAAAGTTTTGAAAACTTGCAGGATCTTCATAAGGAATACAGTACTACAATTGGCGGATTATTCGGATTTTTTATCGTATCGCTGACCAAAGGTCAGGTCCAATTCTTGACCTCCCCATTATAACTGTGAAGGAAAGATAAACAAATGCTCCCTTTCATAAAAATCAATTGGATTCAGGCTAATTCTCAGAAATCATGCTATTTTAGCTCATCTGGATGACAAGGCCAATTGTTTGCTCAGTGATCTCTTACAAGGTCATCTGAGTCATTCTGAGTCATCAAGCAATGATTTGCTAATAACTCTAAGTAGAAAAGAGATAGAGACGATTAGTTGGACACCCAATGTGTTGTCTAGCCTGGCCGCGTTTGCCCATATGGCAACATGACCTACCTGGGTCACCAGAATGACCTATGACCTGAGGTCAAATTTTGAATTTGACCTTACCAGGTCACCGTATATATATGTTTCAAAGCGCATCAATGAGACAACACAGATGGCGTCCAAAATGTTACCCTTATGCTTTCTTAGGTGACAGCTATTCACGAAAACTGTTTTCTAAAAACAGATCATGTTTACCTTCTTTATGACCTCTGGAGCCCAAAACTATTTGATCTGAGATAAATTTATGAGGACATACATGCGATTTCAAATTTCCAATGGCTATCGAATTCGTCTCTCTAATCGTTTGCTCCTCTAGCTATCATAGTTCCGAGATAATCGGGGGTTTCTGGAAAAGAAACCTAAAACCGGAAAATCTGACTTTGTGACCATGGTGACCTCATTGACCTGATCCAAGAAAAACACTGAGCTACTTTCGAAGCAGCTTGCCTAGAAGCTAGTCTAATGCGTTTTCCGCTTGTCGCTACGTTGCTTAGTTTTGGAGATCTCACGGGGGGGGGCGGAAATCAATCCCCCCCCCTGCAGTTCGTGTTCGGCGCGAACCCCCTGCAGTGCGCGGGTTAAGATGTGAGGGATGACGGAAATTATCGGTGAAGTAGCCACGAGTAGGCCTAGCGGGAAGATAGGCGGGACGGACGCTTAAATGGCTTAACTTTGCCATCATGTCACCAAGGAACTTCGGCTAATTTTATAAAATTATTCGAGCGTACTCGAAAAAATATTCAAGCAAAAACGTGAATAGTCTAATCAAGACCTATCACACAAAAATGTTTAAACCCATCCCACAATATCATCATTGTCGTGCAATATTGTCAGCTGCAGCGTAGCACACACTCCTGCTACCACGACTAAACCGCTCCAATATCCCACAGCACGCCGTCTCCTACTGCACACACCACCGCACTACCGCCTGACGCACCTTGGAGAGTTTGATCTGCTGCTCCAGGTTCTCCGCTTCGGTGACCATGCCTTGCGAGCGGTAGTACTCCACCCACTGTGCGCTGTAGTCGGCCTGTGACCCGTTGGCGGCCGGCTGACCAGCGGCAGCGGCGGCGGCGGCAGCGGCTGCCGGGGGGCCGCCCGGACCGCCGCCGGCCGCCGCCTTCAGTTTGGTCTGCTGCTCGATAGCCTCTGCCTCGCGCACCATACCCATGTTGCGGTAGTACTCGGCCCACTGCGCGCTGTAGTCCGGCTGGCCAGTCTGAGGGTTCAAGCTCGAGCCGGTCGCTGCGGGGAGGCGGGCACAACTGATTAGAACTGCCCCTCTGCGCACGTAACACGTTGCTACCATGACGAGTCGAGCCAGGGCCAGAACAGATCATATCAGAACTGCATCTCAGCAGGAGCCAGTCAGAGAAACTGTTTTCAGGCATGCTGTGATCACTGAAGTACTAACTAACGGCCTGCAACACGGAAACGTTACTCAATTATGAAAGATAATTGCGGGGAAACCAAGGGATGAGAGTCTAAACAATACGCTCTCCAGTACCCTCGGACTTGGGTTTCAGCGGGTGCATCAAAACCGAGTTCATCTTCGCGCGAAAAGCGGAGAAATTACGCAGCAAGAGTAAAAATTTAAACTTGCTTCATACAGCCGATGAAGAGTTGACACGGCACATTCCGCTATTTGCCGCAGCAGATAGCCTATGTGTCCCTCTCCGTCAGAAAGGGGTATCATCACAGGAGATGTGTTCGGAGTCGGAGTCTCACCTGGTGAACTCTGCGGCTGCTGGCGGGGCGCGGCGCCGGGCGCACCCTGTGCCCCCTGACCACCGTAGTACTGCGGGTAGTAGCTGTTCCAGCTGTTCTCCTGCTTGCCTGGCTCGCTCTGCTGCTGGCCCCAGACGCCCGGCTGGTGGAAGTTGTTGCCCCAGCCCTGCGGCGGGTAGCCGCCAGGCCCACCCGGGCCGCCCGGCGGACCACCAGGCCCGCCGAATGGTCCGCCCGGACCACCAGGACCACCGGGACCACCGGGACCGCCCGGCGGTCCACCAGGTCCGGCGGGACCATACGGCTGCAGACGGCAAACAGGAGATGTTAGGTCACTGAAGATCATCGATAGTATCATATAAATGCCAGGTCACCTAACCCGCGAGTCACTGGGGGCTTTTTTACCCCCTCCCCCTGAGGAATATTCGTAATATCTCGAGAACGAATGCAGCTATCGATGCCAAACTTTCAGTACCTTCCCAGCATCATTCGTCCACATGTCAGCAAAATAAAAATGTTGTGTTCTAATGAGTCACGAGAAATGACGTCCTAGTGAAGTCACTTCCGACAAATTTAGAGCAAAATAAACCGCACATTTAACAGTCGTAGGAAATACAATTGTAAAGATAACTACACTGTACATACATCACATAACAGCTAATGAACAATACTAGCAAACTGCTGTCTCAAAATCTTAATCATGGGATCATGGGATTTGTTAAAACTCTGAGTCAATTTTTTATAATTTCTTAAGTTTGTGTTACTAATAAAAAAGCATGGAAGACACTAGTATTTTGAATGTGTAGCGAGTTTCAAGTCAATATCTTCAACGGCTACCAACTTATGACCTTTCAAAGGTAAAACAATGGCACGTGGTTTGTGGCAGAGCTTGCAAAACATTGCTACGATCTTGATTACGTCAATAACGGGCATGCAAGTAACAAAAGGTAAAGACGGTGTTAAGTAAGGCTGCACATTTGAATTTCAGTCGTATGATTCAGTTTCATAAACTCATACATACAATTGTGAAAATTGGTGACCTTGACCATCACATATGACCCATTATTGAGCTTTGGGTTGCATATATTTAAGGGTGTTTTTTTTTGTGCTCAAGATGCAAATTTAGGTCAGAAAAATACACTGCAAAGCATAATGAGCCCAAAACTTGAATTTGACCTCTTGACCTGAGATGACCTCACTTAATACAATGTACTGGGATAGTGATATGTGTGGCTTCCGATGTTTGCTACGTGTATGTATTAAGATATCCTGTATATTCCACACTTCTTATTCCTTAGTTAAGGCAAAACCTCGCGTTATCAGAAGCGTTCAATTATTTTTACTTGACCTGACCTGTGACGTCAACAGTGACCTCCAGGTCAGCACAATTTATTTTCTGTCGAAGAAATGTTCTGGGCTATTGATTGCCGAGTCAGCGCGATCGTCCTATTAGTTACGAACATACAATGGGAGGGGGCACTACCCCCCCCCCCCCCCAATGGAGTCCGAGTTTACACCAAAATACCCAGTGGGACTGCCGGGTTAACCGAATCATCGGCGGTAGCATTGCTCGCCTACGTCTCCGTGATAAGGTTGGATGACCCTCACATATACTAGTGAAGTGGATATGACGGAATGCAAATGGTTCAAGATATGTCACTATCAAGCTATCATTGCATCAAGGAGCGGCGACAAAGATAATGCCGAAAGCGACTGAGTGATGCGAAAGTCAACTTTAAGAGGCTACACGCCAAGACGTCCTGACATGACACACAAATATAAATACGAACAGAAACTCGTGATAAACCCTGCGCCAACTTTTGCCACCAAGGAATGAGCGATTATCAAATGAAACTGCTGGCTTTAAACCAGCATTGACTGGGGTCTAATCTGAACACCATTGACTGGGGGGACGTCCAACGCCCCCCTCCCCCCTGGTTATCTTCCGAACCAATGATCACGAGACGTGCAAGGCAGAATTCGAAAGCGCTCAATGAGACGAATATAAAGCACGCTCAAAAAGTTCAAATTGAAGTCAAAGGTCAAAATCGAGATATTTTAGCTTATGGGCCATACTTTCTATCCAAAGCCTTCGATAGCAACCATTATCACCTTAAGTGCACTTAACACGCGCACTGAAGAGGGGTATGCCACTAACGCGCGCTTAGAGCCCCCCCCCCCCGATATCTCAGAAAAAGTATGAGAGATGTTTGTTTTGCATGTTTCATGTTTTTTGTTGAAAATCTCGAAAACGAAGCAGCGCAGGGCGGCCGGGCCGTTTTTTTTATGCGACATTTACGGCAACACCAATACCGCAACCTAATGTTGACGTCATAAAAGTAGCATGGCCCATTACTCAGCTGACGACGTAGTGTTAAAGGGCCATTAGGCCGTAAGTTGTTCCTCAATTCTATGAAAACGGTTCTTAGTTATGTGAGATACATTCACGTTATAGGACATTTTCTCTATTTTTTAATAAAAAAAAAAAAATACTTATTGCGCAAGGAAATGAAGCGAAATAAAGCTAGAAAGAACACGGTTACGTTTTTGGCGCACTGTGACAAAATATTTCCTTACATAGCCGTTTAAATTTTGCAGCCCGTTACTGCGTCTTTAAATGACGTCATATCATGTATCACTGTTGATTTGTTCACTCTTCAGTTGTTTTTGCTGATGTAATTTACTTAAATATAGCTCAATTAAATACGAAAAGGCAATATAATTTATTCTTTTTGTTTCCAGGAAAGTTGCTGACAATTATGACGTATGAGTATCACTCAACCACGAATTACGAAGCAGCGTTAGCTTGAAACTAGCTTTAAATATTCTTAAATAAATGATGAAAAAATAGCTTGATCCATTTCATGGCCTCTCAATGCAAAGCTGAACTTCATTTAACAGGAAAAACGACTTACTTTTAGTGTCTATGGCTTGTAACACTACGCAGTCAGCTGAGTATGCCACGCCGTCAGCTGATTATATCAAATAACGTCCCGACTTAGGTTGCGTATAGCGGATCGTTTGACGTAAAAAATTATAAATCAGTCGGTAAGTTTTTCAGTTATATGGATTTGAATCCCAAGATGGCAACCAGAATCGAGGTCGGCGAAGGCAATATCTTCTGAACCAACAGTCAGATCGGGACGATTGAAACGCCATTCGGTAGCCAATGTCAATTTTCATCCCCGAACACAACTTTAGACACATTGCTGGTGACCTGTGACGTCACAGAGGTAAAAATTCCCAAAGTGGTGACATTTGGCCAGATTTGACCCTTATGACCTCGTTTGACCTTTAAGATACTGACCTAAGGTCACCAAAATTTGAGCAAATGTAGATCATCAACGCACCTACCTTCCCTGAAAGTTTGATCGTTACGGCTCTCATACTTTCTAAGATATCAAGGGGCACTTGAGTGCCCCCCCTCTCCAATGAACGTTGGTGGCATACCCTTTTCCAGTGTGCGTGTTAAGGCGTCCCAACTGCTAAGGTTTCATGGCGCTAACATAGTTAAAACGTTATTTCATGTTAAACGGTGCCACACCATGACAGCTGGGACTTCAGTGAGAGAAGACCTGGCATTGTGCCTGCCACCCGTCCTTAAGATAACAGCATAGTGATGGCTGACATGATGGGTCCCCATCCCAGACACACAAACTCAGCAAATCTGGAATAGAAACAGCCCACCCTACCACACATTTGGAGCAGCGACGATCCAGAACTTAGGTGTAACTAAATCATCCAATCTTATCCAAAATAGTTAACTGTTCCCAAAAACAAATCGCCACCGAATCACCTAAAACACAGTTTTAACACCAGGAAAGAACACTCGGGAGCTACCGGCCCATCACACTCCACAAAGCCACCCCAGCTCGCTTCCCCTGCCCTGTCCCGAGAGGCCCATTACTCACGATGCCGACTTTCTCGCAGATCAGCCGCTTGGCGTGCTCTACTTGGTCGGGTCCACCCTTCACCAGGAAGATCTTCTCGTTGGGGTTGGGCGGCGGCCGGCGGTCGAGCTCACAGTGCGCGCCCGACTGCATATTGATCGCCTTGATTGTCTCCCCTCCCTTGCCGATCACGATACCGCACTTGTTGGCCGGCACGGGGAAGCTGATCTCTTGTTTCCCATCTCTGCCCATCGGGCGACTGAAGCCGGCACCCGCGCCGCCGCCACCGCCGCCGCCGCCCCAGCTTCCATTCCTCCCTCCTCCGCCTACTCCTAATCCCAGTCCACCTCCGCCTCCGCCTGCGCCGCCACCGAAGCCGCCCATCTGCTGGTCACGCTTCATCACGCTCTCGATCAGGTCCGACACGATCACCTTGGCGTGCTCGATCTGATCAGGCGTGCCACTGACAGAGGCCGTGCGCTCGTTCCTGCCCGAGATGTTCTGCTGGAACTGGATGTTGGCGCCGGTGTCGTTCTGGATCTTCTTGATCATCTCGCCGCCCTTGCCGATGACGACGCCGACAGCCGCCTGCGGCACGGTGATCTGAAACGGAGCCGGGCAGTTCGACTGAGCCGAGCGGCAGAACGGGGCGGGACGGACGGCTCAGCATGTGCAGGGTCATCACCATTGGCGACGCCACCGGCAAGCTTATGTAGCACCCGTCCATAAGAGCAGGCAGCAAGCCCATCCACAAAAGCAGGCAGCAAGCCCATCCATACAGCGACCAGTCAGCGGACGCTAAGCTGCTGGCTTCAACCAAGCTGGCGATGGTGGTGGAGGTGGCCTGGCCTATTTGAAGCCGCAACTGCTGCCGTCATATAGCGCCAAACACCAAGCAAGCGACAGAGCGGGACGCAGAACATACAGCGGGGAGCGATACTGACGCGACAGGCGCGAACTAATGGTGTGTCTGTAATGTTCATTGTCCAGTGAGACAGAGGCCGACACGACAGGGCCGTCACCCAACAGGCGCGAACTATGGTGTATCTGTAATGTCCCGTGAGACGGAGACCGCTGGCGGAACGGCATAAAGCGGTCGGCACGTGGAAGCAACGACACTCGATTATCAGTTAGAATCTCCGACGAAACTAGTTTGCTGCAAAGTTTACCGGTTTGCAAAACAATGCACAGAAAGACGAAACGCAGTTGCAGTACAATCTGCAAACAGCTGACTGACGAAAAGCGAGCTATGCGACCGTGAAGTGACGCGATGCGTGAAGTCCCTGCTGACGTCATGGGAAAGAAACGTTATCCTAGACTATCCACTATCTGCAAACAGGAAAAGATTATTACCCGACTGACTGCAATCAAAGCAAAGTGCATCGGTCGCGACAATATGTGCTGAACCTGACGAGAGATTGGCTCTTGGTAACGTTCAAAGCGCTGCTTTAGCCCTGGTGTCCGCAAATGCCAATTATTTGTACAGGCCAACACGGAACAAAAGACCGACAGCAACAAAAATCATGCGAATACCGGAATTGGTCACGCAACGCACTTAACGTGCCAAAAAACTGGCCCGTTTCGTCGTTTAGAGTGAAATAAGTGACAGGTGTACGGTGTCCCACTGTCAGTGTCCATTGTCTGCGAGTACGTGGAGAGAGGGAGGGGAACGGGTCTCAGGAGCGGCCGTCTACCGGCTGAATGCTCCCGCATACATAGTGGCCAAATTCGGAGAGTTAGGGGGAGGGATGACAAAATTATCGCAGGTGATATGAAATGGGGAGTGTCCAGCACAAAAAAAATATATAACCATATTTACATTATTTTAGACACGGACATCACCATCGTCCTTCCGTTTTGATCAAACATACAATTTTGTCATCCCTCCATTGCCGATAAATCTCTGAACTTGGCCACCAAACCCGAAAGAACATTTAAACCTCGCTCGTTTTGGTTGCCGCTCGCCGAATCCAAGCGCGCGCTGTCCACCGAAGCTTCCCATCCGGCCCCGTCCGCGGCTGGGCCGCCAAAGCTGTCCTGTCTCGGCCAAATGCAGCGTCGAATAACACACGAGCTGAGTTATGGCCCTGAGCTTGGAACAGAGGCCGACGTGCAATCAACGCTGACTCGCGCCGGCTGCCATTCAGGCTCGAACACCACTGTTGGGCGGGAGGCTGTGGAAACAGAGAGAACGCCGACCGTCAAACATCCACTGGCGCCGCGGCCATCACTCGAAGCACGCTAGCTGTTTTTGGCGAGCTGTGAAACAGGAGTGCGCCCGACCCGTCAGACAACCGTGACTCGTGCGCCGGGCCTTCCAATGAGACATCGAGAAACACCAGCATTGCTTTGGCACGAAGAACTGTGGAAAGAAACGCCCAGAGGCGCGCGCGAACGTCATATCAACAACCCACTCGGCGCCGTGCGGCAATCAGCTCGGAACACCAGCTGTTTGGCGAGCATGTGTGAACCAACGCAGAGGCCCGCCGACCGTCAGGACAAACCGTGACTCGCAAAGCGCCGGGTGGCCATCAGCATCGAAACACCAGATGTTTGGCGAGCATGTGGAAACAGAGGCGACACGACGTCAAACAACCGTGACTACGGGCGCGCGTGCGGCCATCCCGAACACAGCTGTTTGGGCGAAGCTGTTTGGAAAGAAACAGAGGCGCCGACCTCAACAACCCACTCGGGCGCCGGCCGGCCTATCAGCTCGGAACACCAAGCTGTTTTTGGCGAGCTGTGGAAACAAGAGTGCGGCCGACCGTCAACAAACTCCCACTCGGCGGCGCGACCGCAAGGCCATCAGCCTCGAACACCAGCTGGTTTGGGCGAGCTGAGGAAACAGCAGGCGGCCGACCGTCAGACAAAGCCCACTCAGCGCCAAGGCGTGGCCATCTAGCTCGTATACACCAGCTCGTTTTAGCGAAGCTTGTGTGCGCGAACGAGAAGCGCCGACCGTCAACAACCCACTCTCGGCGCCGGCCGCCATCAGCTCGAACATCTCAGCTGTTTGGGCGAAAGCTAAGTGAAGTGTGAAACATGAGGCGCCGACCGTCGAACAACCCACTCGCGCCCGGGGCACATCCAGCATACGAACCACCAGTCGTGTTTGGCGAAGCGTTGGAAACAGAAGCGCGCGACCGTCAACAACCCACCTCGGCGGCCGTCGCCAATGTTCCAAAGCTCCGACCATACACCAGCTGTAATGGCGAGGGCTGGTGGAAACAGAGCGAACCGACCGTCAACAAAAACCCGACTCGGCGCCGGCGGCCATGCACTCGAAACACCAGCTGTTTGGGCGACGTGGAAACAGAGGCGCCGACCGTCAACAACCCACTCGGCGCCGGCGGCCAATTGCAATAACAGTGACGAAACGGGCCGGCGGCGGGCCAGCCGCGGTCGACGTCAAGACGGCCCGCAAAACAGCTAAACAGCGGTCAGACGGAGCAACGACGCGACTAGTTTACTCACACGACGCCTCGCTCAACTGAATGAATTTTGTGTATAGTTTGCGATAAATGCATATTGAATCGGTCGTAGCAGTTACACAACATTACCCTCTTCTAATCAGAACCTTCCTTTCTTGTAATCAAAACCCTCTTTTCCTTCTAATCAGAACCTCTCGACCACCGCGTATGCATGACTTGTGCCGAGTTTCCGTTTCTAAGCTGCTTTAATCTGATCCGACAGTGGGAGGGACGAGCAACTCATTGTAAAGGAATGCACGACACTCCAAAACGAGGCGACCACACCACTCCTTAAGTATCAGATATCCGGTCATGGCACCGGGAAAGGAACACCTTCCACCGGCCGCATAAACCGAGCGCACCGTTAGCTACAACGCCAGGTACCACACCCTGGGTACCCTGGGCCCTGGGTACCCTGGGCCACACTAACGAACCGTCCGGCTCCGGAAACGACTCGAGACTCGAGTCGACACATTCGTACCTCGATCTGCTTGGGGTCTCCGCTGATTCGGAGCGGTTTCTCGGGCGCGTTCGCGTACATGCCATCTTGTATCACCACCATTTTTGAGCCACTCTTGTCCTGCAACTGCTTTATCGTTTCGCCGCCCTTGCCTGGCGATAAAGGGAGCATTGTTTTGGCACAAAGCACGCAACAGCACTTAACGTAACACGACTATGTCAACGAACTGTCACTCGATAGATCGATCACTCATTTACGGGGAAAAACAGACAATTCGAATCGCTTAAAATAAATGATCAAGTAAGCAATATCAAAACTACGAGCATAAAGTAAACAACAATATTGAGTAAAGCCCTTTGGTCCACAATGACGTGAAACAAATATAGACAACATTGCACACATCAGCCATCCACAAAGCACACCACTGCATCCTCAGCAGACTTCCTTTCCAGCGACCGCAACCGCCACCCTGCCAACTCACCGATAATGAGGCCAACCTTGGAGCTGGGCACGATCATCTCTGCCGTGCTCTGTCCCGGCTGGTCCCCTCCGCCCACCATCATATCGCCGAGTCCGCTGCCGCCGCCCATCATCCTGTCCCGGTCGCGCTCGTTGGCGCGGGACGCCACGATGGCGGTGATCAGCTCCTTGGCGCGCTCTATGGCGGCGCGCGGCCCGGTAAGGGTGCACAGCCGTTCGTTGCTCATCTCCATGGCCTGCGGCGACATCTGTATCTTGGCGCCGCTCTCGGCCTGCAGGCGGGAGATGGACTCGCCGCCGCGGCCGATGATGAGACCCACCATGCGGTCCGGCACCGTCATGTCCTCAGACTCGACGCCGCCGACGCCGCCCAGCCCGCCGCCGTTGTCGCGCATCGCCGCCAGCCCGGCGCCGAACGGGTCGCCCATCGGCGGCGGCCGTTTACCCTCAGGGCCTGCCGGGTCAGCGCAGGTCAAGGTGGGTCAGCGCAGGTCAAGGTGGGTCAGCGCAGGTCAAGGTGGGTCCGGGAGGTCTTGTGGCATGAAGGCTGCTAGCTATCTGGGCTTGCTATGTCATTGCAGGTCAGGTAGGTCAGGGAAGCCCTATGGCACAAACGCTGCCCTCTCTACTCTTAAGTCTATAGTAGCCAACCAGGTAAGCGCAGGTCAAGGAGGCCCTGAAGTATGAGGATCACTTTTCCTGAGAGTTTGTCAGGATTGAGCCAGACCAGTGGAATGAACAACTCTTATCAAACTGAAATGAAGAAAGCAATTCAGGCCAGGTACTGTAGTGACAGGCCTGTTGTTTAATCAATAAATAGGGGTGCTAGTCACAGAATGAAAATGTTCACCTATATAAAACAATATTGATATAAACTGTGACGTATGGCTGGGGTTGTGCATGTGATGAATGATATGATTGTATATCAAATAATGTCAGAAAGTAAAAGGCGCTAATGTCAAGCAAAGAAACAAAATATATATATATATATATATATATATATATATATATATATATATATATATATATGCAAAAGCTGTAATACCTATAATGCATAACTACCATGAGTCTTCACCTTAAAAACTAGTGGCCGGCACTGCTAGGTCGCCTTGGGGCCAAAATCGATAAATCCGACAAAAAAAAAAAAAAAAAAATGTCGTTGGGACCCCCAGGGTCGTGGTTCCCCAGGGGGGGGGGGGTCACCGACCCCAATTGGCACTCGGACGTGGTGACTTGTACGAGACCTCCGAATATGAAGTCTCTGGCACTATCTTTCTGTTTGGCCTGTGAAGAAAAATTTGATTTTTTTGCATTTGGCACGTGGCACGTGCTACCCCGGGTGATAAATGGCCGGAAAGCGCTCAGTAAGGTCTATCGGCACACCAAATTTAGCCTGGCTAGCTCAATATCCACAGGCAGTAGAAGAACAAATGTCGAGGGGGTTTTACCCCTGGTGGGTGGGTTTAGCTTGCCTCATTCGGGGTCGGCGACCCCAGTGGATAAAAAAGCGTTGTACCGCATACGTAACATCCTGAGAGTATCAAGTCTGTGTCACCAACCGTATGACCTGTGGAGGCCAGCACTTGATTTTTGCAGAAGCCCACGCGGCGGCACATAGCACGTGCTATGTGGCACCGATCGACCCGCAACCAATACCATCCATTGCCAATTGACATATATAGGTATAGACGAACTACTCCGCCCCGGCAGCCGTTCCCGCTAAGCGACACTAGCGCTGCAGCGCGGCGGGGAGGACGTCAGAGGGGCAAGAGTTAGCGCGGTTATGATTTTCCTATGGCGGAGGGGCGATATTTGTCGGCCTGTAACTCAAAAACCGCGTGAGCTAGCGCATTGGAAGCGGTTTGAGGATGCATAAACATTCATGATGAGTAGCATGGCAGAACAATATTCAACCTGAACGTTCAGGCAAATATTGTCAAATATCACCCATCCACCATAGGAAAAGAACTGCCACGCTAATTCCTTTCCTCTGAGCTGCAGCGCAAGCGTCACCTCAAGCGGGAACGGCTGCCGGGCGGCGCAGCAGCTGGAGTAGTTCGTCTAAACTTATAGAGGTCAATGGTACCATCATACAGATTTGACGCATCGAACGGTGCCACCCGCGTCAAAATTGGCCCAGCCGTTTTGGCTCCACGTGCTAAAATGCTCCGCCGGACGGACAACAGGCTGGGACCCCACTTTTCAACAAAGCGATTCCCCTCCCCCCCCCCAGTGGAAATCTTCGAACTCTGAAAAACACGTCAACATGTTTCTAATCATACCACGATTTGTAATGACCCATCTAAGGGCTCAACTTCCTGATTTCATGAGGAATCAAATAGCCTTAGCACCTGCGGCTGCATGGAATGTTAACAAATGTATACCTACTTATAGCTTGCAGTTAAAGCATAGGAAGTAGGAACTCATACATACCCATATCCATTTCTGACTCGTGGAATCTCTTCTGGTTTAGAGGGTCTATTGCAGCAGGATTGACCAGTGCAGCAATCTAAAGGCACAGGCAACACACACTCACTACATGGCTTTCAGAAGTGTATGTGTCACCTGAAAGTACAAAATATGTGTACACATCATAAAACAGAGTTCATTATGCAAACTGTGAATGGAAAGTGTAGCTTTGTGAGAGCTTATCAAGTCTCTAAAAGCCACCATAAATTTCACTAATTCTGACAAGGCTACTAATGAATTCAACAGTAATTAACATAACATATCACATTAAGTAAATTACAAATAAGGTGATAAATAAGGTAAATAATACAAAAACAAAAAAATGACAGTGAAAATGAAAACTGATTTTAAAAATCAGAGCCCAGTTTGGTAATTGCCTCCATCACATGTCAAACTGTTACCATTTATTGTCAACTTGCCATTTGCACTTCGCATAAAAACCACCATTCATGTTAACCATCAGACTACAAGCAGACAGAAACAGTTGGTTGCATTAACATATACAAACTACAAAGAGTTACTAGCCACATTGGATTTTTAACAAAACCCAACATTGGGGGAATTACTTACAATTACTACAGGGAAATTACTTACAATTTGTGATCAAAATTACTTATTGAGTGCTTTAAATTTACAACCACCTGCAGATTAGTCAGAAAAGTGAATTGAGACCACCACAACCTTTCAAACTTGGATTTGTTACTATCAGGCAGCCTGATAGTAACTAATCCAAGTTCACTTTTGCCATAACAATTATGGGGAAATCAACTTGCACATTCAAAACTGTTTATAGTGAATAAATCATCCTCCTGCTTATCATTACATGTTTGCTTATTGCATTGTCTGGTATTGGAATGCCAAAAGTAAAACATATTGGACAAATTTGCATGGGATTTATTATTTTACTTCACCTGGAGCACTAATTTCTCAAATTTGTGCTTTTGGCAGTTTATAATTTTGCATACACACCAGTTATGCAATTTGAGCATGAATCAATCAGCTTAATGATTGGGATCAATCATGCTAAGAACCTTCATTTGTGACTTGATGTTAACTACGCGCACTGCAGGGGGGGTGATTTCCGCCCCCCACAGGTTTTCAGGAAGTAGCGAATAAACGGCGGCGCGCATGGCGCCGCAATTTCGTACACTCTTTTGGCATCATTACCCACACTTTGGGAAAAGTTTGTTGACCTTGACGGTCAACTCTCAGTCAGGTCCACAAGTCCCATGTCAAGTGACCCTTCACCTTCAAAAATGTTTTGCGTTTCGTGGCCAAAGCCACAGTCCTTTTTTCGAAGTTATTTGAAACTTGCAGGGATGTTCTAAGAATATCAGTACCTACAATTCGTATATCTGGATTTTTTCGTATCGGTGACCAAAGGTCAGGTCAATTTCCTGACCTCCCCAATTATAAGTGAATGGGAAAATAAACAAATGGTTCCCTTCTAAAATATGCATGGATCAGGCTAATTCTGTTCAGGAATAATGCATTTTAGCTCATTATAAATGACAGGTGCAATGTTGGTATGGGATCTCTAACAATGGTCATCTGAGGCTCATCTGAGGTCATCAGCAATGATTTGCTAATAACTCTTGATAGAAAAGAGATAGAGACGATGTAGTTGGACACCAAAATGTGTTCGTCTAGTCTGGCCGCGTTGCCCATATGCAACGATGACTACCTGGGTCCTCCAAATGACCTTGACCTTGGTCAAATTTGGAAGTTGACTTACAGGTCACCGTATATAGTTTCAAAGCGCATCAATGAGAACAAACACGAATGGCGTCAATGTTTACCCTATTTTCTAAAGGTGACATGCCTATTCACGAAAAACTGTTTTGCTAAAAACAGTATGTTTGGACCTTATTCTATGACACTCTGGAGCCCTAACTATGACCTGAATCAATTTTGGGACTATAATGCGATTGCAAAATTTCAATGGCTATCGATTGTCCTCCTCTATTGTTCTGCTCCCTAGCTATCATAGTTTCGCGAGATATTGGGGTTTCCTGAAAAGAGTCCCCTGAAAAAGAGTCCTAAAACCGGAAAATCTGACCTTTGGTGACCACTGGTGACCTCAATTGTGACCTGATCAAGAAAATACTGAAATACTTTCGATAGAGCTTGCCTAGAGCTATCTAATGCTGTTTTTCGCTTGTCGCTACGGTTGCGTAGTTTTGGAGATCTCACGGGGGCGGCGGAAATCCAACCCCCCCCCTGCAGTTTTCGGTTCGGCGCGAACCCCCTGCAGTGCGCGGGTTAACAATGCCCAATGCATGGCATTCATTTTATGTGTGCTTATAAACCAGCCTGATTCAGGCTGGTTAACAAGTACACATAAAATTAATGCCATGCATTGGGCATTGTCAACACAAGTCACAAATGAAGGTTCTTACTTCTTAGCATGATTGATCCCAATCATTAAGCTGATTGATTCATGACCAAATTGCATAACTGGTGTGAATGAAAAATTATAAACTGCCAAAAAGCACAGATTTGGAAAATCTGTGCTCCATGTGAAGTAAAATAATAAATCCCATGCAAATTTGTCCAATATGTTTTACTTTTGGCTTTCCAATACAAGACAATGAAATAAGCAAACATGTAATGAAAAGCAGGATGATTTATTCACTATAAACAGTTTTGAATATGCAAGTTAATTTCCCCATAATTGTTATGGTAAAAGTAAAGGTAATGGGTCTGTTCCCATGGCTCCTAAAAAAGATAAAGATTAGTTTAGATGAGGATGGAGGAGCCTGGATTTACATCACCACAGGTACAATTGTAAATGAGGTATCAGCTGTTTATGAGCATGTCAAGGAGACAGTTCTGATGCATTGTAGACAAACGCGGCACCCAGACCCACAACAAATAATATATATAAACAAAGAACAAAATAGCAACCACAATTACTATGATTTTGGAAATGAGATAAAATCAAATTCGTTCACACCTCTTCAACTTCCACATTCAGTCCTCTTTCTCTTATGTGCAACAACAGATCAGGTATCTGAATTACATACAAATGGACTGTGACATTAATGTCTACCATATCCTTCTCCAGCTCCAGCTTCCTAAAAAACACCTTTCATTGCAAAGGGGTTCAGAGGAGATTTGAAGTGGGCTTGGAGGAGCTTGTAGAAGTTTGGATGAGCCAAGGGAAAACAATCATATTGGTTTGGAGGAGCTGAGAGGAGGTCAGAGGAACCACAGGCACATGCCCAAAGACTAGTTATAATGCTACATGTAATAGAAGAAAGATATACTAAATGAATTAGAAACACATAGCTAAAGAAAGCATCCTCATATTTCATCTTCTCTTTCACTTTAAAGTGCTCAGAGACATTGTGAATGTTGCTGTTGGGTGGTGTGATCATTGTGCAAAATGAGGCATAATTTTACCCAAATTAATCAGGGAAATATTAATGTACACCTGTTATTTCACTGACCTGGGATTGACCCTGCATCTCAGCAGAGTCACCACAAGCAGGCAACCACTCCATTTCTGTAATTGATCTGAGACACCAAACCATGCATCGTCAGTTCCTCATGTAATACAAAGTTATTTTGATAGCAAAATTATCAGGTTCGCAATATAATAGTCCAAACTGGGCTCTGATCATGAAAATATTTAACAACTCATATTTAACAACTCACTTAATTACAATCAACTTATACACAATTAAAAATGATAAAAACTTATAAAAAGTAAATGAAAGATACAAACTATTTGCATTTAAATTCATGCCTGAACAATGATAAAGTTGGAATAAAGCACATGTTATACAGGTTGTCAAGTACGCGCCATTTACGTCTCCAGACATATTAAAATTTCGATTTAAACCGGAAATTGAGGCGACATGAAGCCTATGTGCAACCATAGACATCCGAACGCCGTCTGCTAACCGATCTATTCCCAAACTAATACATTAAGTGAAGGCAAAGGACAGTGTCGGCATGAAACGCGCGGGAGACAGTCTGCCCCGCCACCCCATATTAGCATGTCGCCGCCAATTTGACGCAAAACATATCAGTATTAACATATATGGGAAGCCAGTTCAGCATCCGTTTTACCTGTTATGCCCTGTATGGAGTTTCAGCAGTAATAGAGCTCTTTAAAAATCGCCAGAGCTTAGCAGATGTTCAGTCGGCGACTCAAAGCATAACGTGAGGAGACAGCCAACGCCGGTCCCACGCACGCGCACAACGCGTCACACCCCTACGGATGTGACGCTTCTTGTGAAAACTAGAGATGGGTATCGAGTATTTTCTTATTTTTGAGGTCTAAATAGTTCGAAAATGAGTGATAAATGTTAAAATTAAAATATAAATTTGAGAAAATAAAACGCATATGAAACAAAAGGCTTAATCTTGTCGCAACTTTGGTGTATCAGCTGTTTTGACAAAAATATGGGCTCATACTACCTAGTACTTGTATTGGAAGTTTCCAATCGCTTACTTTTCCGATGAATGGTAAAACGATGCTACCAAATTATGGCGGTGATTTTGCATGCAGGCAAGAGTCGACACTTTTTGAAAGTTAGGGGGAACAGAGGTATTCTGTAGACAATTATTTCCATGCAACACCCAGAGGCGTGATGCTTAAATCCAAAATGTTGGGGAACGTGTCCCTCGTGTCGGTATAACAGCAAGGGCATCACCACCTTCCGAAAGTTGCCCAATAACATTTTGATTTCGGACCGACGTCGGGCCGACGTCGAAAGATGTCGGCATCTCGGCAGCGGCATGCCGACGTCGGTCTGTGGTCGGCCCGACGTCGGCTTGACATCAGCTACACGTCGGATATGTCCGTCTATGCCGACGTTCAGTGCAAGGTCCAGCCGACGCGTCGGCTGGTAGAGATGCCGATGCCGCTGCCGACAAGGGCGGATCCAGGGGGCCAAAGGGGCCATGCCAACCCGGGCCGGCTCTCTTTTCTTTCTCATTCTCCCCCCCAAAGGTCTGAGACTATGTTTTGACCACCTTCCCCGCCCCCCCCCCCAACGGTCGGACGCACAGGCTTTAAAAATGGTTTTTGCCAACACAGTCCAAAATACAAGCCATCCACAGTAAAATAACTTGAATAATATTCGCGCCCGCTCGCGCAATGACACAAAATACGGCCGTGCTATTGGGTCTTAATGATAGAAATTGGAAAACGGGAAAATGAAAGTAACTTAGCGTCTGGCAGGTGTGCCAAAAAACAATACAACAAAACGTTTGGCAGTCTTGGGAGGTCCTATTTGCTAGCCCCAGGTCCATGCCCTCATATAAATATATGAAACTTTCAAGTGGGTATTACACATGTTTTAAGCATCCTGCCGGGATTTACGAAAAAGTGACACGAACCCCGCAGAGACGCGGACATCTGCCCAGGAAGCTGCTTCTGCGGTGTAAAGTTTGCTGGACCCAAATTGCCTAATAGTGGACACCAGGCCCAGGACTCATCTCCCCAAGCGATTCGTCGCCCACGGCTCCTCCCAGATCTGCAGGCCATTTAATGGGCCGCGAAAGCCGGTTTCTGCCACTAACCGCTATTTTCAACACCATTTGCACTGTTGTTATACCAATTGTATGTTGGCAGTTCGTGCCTATGGTATAACAGTTATTATTACCCATATACCTAAATATTCTAGCATTACTGGGCACCGGTCATCGTGAATTTCTATCCGAATAAATTTTATTTATTAAAACTACACTAATTCAATATTTGCACCATAACCGATATGTAGCAACCAGCATAGGGTTATTTGAGTCTGGTTCAATGTTAAATTTTCGTTTTCCCACGACTAACTAAAACTTTTACGGCCCTTCGCGGCACATATCAGTCGCCATCCGTCATAATGAGGCATCGGCATCGTTTTTGGTTCATGTAACGGTGAATTGAATGAATGGCACGTTTAGCTTTTTATTCTCTACAATGCGAACCACCCTATGTTTCTGGGTTTTATCAGGCAAACCCGTAAAAATTTCGCGCCGCTTCGCGGCGCTAAATAACAAATACCTATTTCCTTTTTCGATATCCAAAGAAGCCAAAAGAAACTAAAAAATAAAAAATAAAATAAAAAAATAAGAAATCGTGTGGTTGCAAAATAAAGTGGACCAAATCCGGGAAGAAATTCGAAATTGGGGGTAGTTAAAGGTCGCTAAAAACGGTTTGCCCCCCCCCAAAAAAAACAAACAAACAACAAAAAAAAAAAAAAAAAAAACGGCCGCCCTTGGCTGCCGAGATGCCGACATCTGTCAACGTCGGCCCGACGTCGCGACGTCGGGCTGACGTCGGCAGATGTCGGTATCTCGGCAGCGGCATATGCCGGCGTCGGCCCGACGTCGGCTGTACCTCGGCTGAACATCAGCATAGGCGGACATTCACGTATACAACCTGGGACTCCGCCACCGGGAGGACGGGGAAACGTGTCCCTCAACATTTTTGGATTTTAACATTAGACCTATGGGCGTTGCATGGAAAGAATTGACTTCAGAGTGCCTCCGCCCCCCTCCCCCAACTTTCGGGAGGTGGCGTCGCTCTTGTATACGATGTCCAGCCGACGTCGCGGCGACATCAGCCTGACGTCGGGCATGTTTACTGGGTGGGGGGGGGGGGACGGAATCATTTTTAAGTCGATTTTGTTATGCAACGTCCATGGGTGTAATGTTAAAATCTGAAAATGTTTGGGGGACGCCACCCGCTTGAGGGGACGCGTCCTCCCCCTCCCCTCCGCTTTCGACGCCCATGTATGACAGATTACACACGATGGGCTCCGCCACCGGGGGGGGGGGGATCTTCTAAGCTTTTTCCCCATCAGCATTTTCGGATTTTAGCATTACGCCTATGCCGGGCGTTGCATGGAAAGAATCGTCTTTAAAATGCCTCCGTTCCAACTTTCGGGAGGTGGTGGCGCCTTTGTCCACACTTAAAGATTTTGACATATTCCACACTCCTAGATTCCACACATATAAAACATGGTTGATTTTCTTCATTAAACATCAACATGCTGGGATAATTGGCTAACTTGTTTATTCTCCCTCATTTTATTGGAGCATTTATATTATATTTCAGGGGTTATAATTCCACCTGAACCATGCGAATATAAACACAAATTTGCTTTTATTTCATCTTTGAAGATATATTCTTAATCAGTTCTTTGATTTCAATTCACAGTTGACCATAATTAATGATCGCATACATATTTGCTGATAGTGATAGATCGGTCTCAACTTTAAGCGACACTGTCTGTTCAAAGTAAAATTTGATTTGTTATATGCTGACTTAAATTTTGCTCGAAATACATATTTGAAAACGTCCGTGAAAATTGAAATAAGCAACTTATTCAGCGACTTGTTCAGCGACGGATTCAGAACTGGCCAAAAACTCAGCCGAAGATCAATACTGGCTCGCTGATCACGAATATGACCTTTATTTTGCAGTTCAAGGTCGAAATAAGGATAAAAAACTATTTGTGTTGTGTTATGCCGTGCGCCCGGTGGGTCGGTGCCACTGTGCTCTCCTGGCCGTTTAGCAGGCCCGCCGTGCACGTGTCTGACCCGGACGGTGACCTCACCGCCACGGACCATGACCGCGCCCACCGGGGCAACCTCTGTTCTCGCCGAGCGAGAGTCAGTGCAGTCGTCACCAATCCTCCATATCGTGAGGACGTGCAGGAGCAGCAGAGGACTCAACATGGCGGCGTCGGTAGGACACTGGTTATAAAGCCGCAACATGGCGCAGTCGGTATCCTGATACCGGAAGACACAGCGGCGAGCAGCAACCGGACATAGTGGACGGTGAGCGTTGGTGCTCTCGCATAGCTCCATGCGCGGACAGATGCAGCTGACGCAGGAGGCTCAGCGGCAAGGCCAGCTGCGAGAGGAGCGCCTGATAGCGCTGCTGGAGCGCATGACGGCCGGGCTACCATTCGTGGCCGGCGCCGCCGCCGCCGCCCCCGCCGCCGGCTCGCATCCCTTCTACGGGGACGCCCACGCTCGCTACGTTCTGAGCCTGCCAGCACCGTACCAGCACCAGCGAGACCACAGCCGACCCAGGGATCGGCTACCCGAGAAGAGGTTCCCCTGCTCCGGTGATGACGCACACTGGGGGGCGCCCGACTGCAGCGCTGCCAGCCAGGTCAACCACTCCTGCGGCGAGATGGGACGCACCGAGTCCGTCTGCTGCAGTCGCAGTGCGAGCCGCCCCCGTCGGGCAGCGGATGGCGTGAATCACTCCTGCCGAGGGATCGGTGGGAACCTCCAGCTGCCCTTCATCGCTGAGGAGACGCAAGAAGCGTCGACACTGACTGCCAGGCAGCCTGCCGGTTCCCACCGATCAGCCGGTATATAGTAAATTAATCTTGGGTAGGAATGCCCCACACCCACCGCCGCGCGGTGGGGACGGCTCGCACTGCTACTGCGGCAGACGAACGCGTAGTGACCGATCCTGGTGCAGGAGTGGCATGCCCAGCTGGCGGCGCGGCGGTCGCGCGCCTCCCAGCGTGAGTCACCACCACAGCGGGGACACCTCTTCTTGGTGAGCCGATCCTTGGGTCGGCTGTGGCCTCGCTGGTGTTGGTCCGGTGCAGTAGCTAGAGCCGGCAGTCTCGGAGTGAGGTGGGCGCGTGCGTCTGGGGACGGGGCGCGGACCAGCGGGGGTGGCTGCGGCGCGGCGGCGCCCGCCATAGCAGGTGGCGGCCCAGCCCACGGGTGCTCCATGGAGCGCCTGTGGGCTCCATGGACCTTGGAGGTCACGGTATAGGTTAGATCACGGACGTTAGAAATGAACCCTGTATATCATCTGAGACCAATTTGGAAGGGGTCTGGCAATAAATTCGGGATGTTATACGGTACCCTGTCGTTGGACATCGAATTTGACCTTCAAGGACAAAGGTCATGGTTGAGGTCACGTTCACAGATATTAGATATGGACCCTGGCTATCATCTGAGACCATTTTGGAAAAGATCCGGCAATAATTTCGGGACATTATGATGTACCCCGTCGCTTGAACTCGAATTTGACCCCCAAGGTCAAAGGTCACGGTTGAGGTCTTGTTCACGGACGTTAGATAAGAAACCCTGTCTATCATCTTAGAACACTTAGGAAAGAAGCCTCAATAAATTCGGGACGTCATACGGTACCCCGTCGTTTGACCTCGAATTTGACCTCAAATATACAAGGCCAAGGTTAAGTTCACGTTCACGGACGTTCGATAGGTATGGACCTTGTCTATCATCTGAGAACACTTAGGAAAGAAGCCTCAATAAATCGGGACGTTATGCGGTGCCCTGTCTTTTGACCTCGAATTTGACCTCCTAGATATAAGGCCAAGGTTAAGTTCACGTTCACGGACGTTCGATATGGTCCCTGTATATCATCTGAGACCATGTTGGAAATGATCTGGTAATAAATTCGGGTCGTTATGCAGTACTCTGTCGTTTGACATCGAATTTGACCTCCGAGGTCAAAGGTCTCGGTTGAGGTTACGTTCACGGACGTTAGATATGGACACTGGCTATCATCTGAGACCACTTTTGGAGGATCTGGCAATAAATTCGGGACGTTATGCGGTATCCCGTCGTTCGACCTCGAATTTGACCCCCAAGGTCAAAGGTCACGGTTGATGTTACGTTCGCGTACGTTATATTTGGACTCTAGCTACCATCTGAGACCATTTTGGAAAGCGATATTCCGGCAATACATTCTGGACGGCATGTGGTACCCCGTCCTTTGATATCGAATTGGACCTTGAAGATGACATTTGACTGCAAATAGAGGTCATTTTCGAAATCATCGTGCCATTATTGACCTTCGGCCGAGTTTCGGCCCAAATCTTAACTCGTCGCTGAATAAGTCGCTGAATAAGTCGCTAGCTTTACGGACGTCACTGACCCCTTGATATAGGTATGCCAGCAGGCGCGAATCCAGGGGCGATTAGGCGCGCGCGCCCCTCTGAGCCGGATCTCGCCTATGGCGCGCCCTACGGGCGCGCCCGAAGTGCGAAAGTTTTTGTATTGGGCGCCCTCCCCTGACCGAAATCCTGGATCCGCGCCTGGCCAGCCCCGCGGGCATTGCAGTGTTCTGTACAGTGTACAGCTATTCCAATTTTCAAGGCTGTAGTTATTCACACTTACGGCTCATTTTTTCACTTGAATGTCGGCGATTAGCATTTACAATTTACAAGAAAGCACAGCAGTTTGCTGGCTTGCTTGGTTTAGAGCGCCGTCCTCCGTCGTCCTTTATTACACTCAAGAAAGTCTTCATAGTAAAGTTATTTAACGGTACCGGGATTTGGCAGCACTAAAGAAAAGAGACAAAACTGGCGACTCTCTCCGTTTCTGACAACAGGATCCGGCCTTGGATCCTATAATAATAACGGAATGGAACGAATGTTTCCCTGTGGCGGAGATGACAGTTTGTTTTCGTAAATAAGGTGGCTTATCATGAATATTTGTTGTTTTATCGCACTCAGGCAATTTATCTAGAAGGTGAGAATGACAGCTAGAATAATAGCGTTTCAATGATAATATTGCTTCCTCGCACATTATGAGTCGTTGAAGTGTTACAGCATGTGAGCTTGAGTCTCGGATCGGCTTCATCGCAATCTCGTGCCAATATTGGATGTCAATGATTGTATAACACCTGTTTCATGCATATTTTTGATTTTTGATTTTTTATTTGATGATTCCAAATATGATGATTGTAATGTGTGCTGTGAATGAGTCATAACCTTATGGCTAACTTAAACTAACCATTTATTCAATTTGGAGCAGCAGCAGATCTATGTCAGGAATGATTTGATAGTTGATTTTCCCCACAAATAAATGGGGAGCAATCTGGTGCAGGGGCATGGTTCCTGTCTTCTGTGCCGGTGGCCTGGGGTCCATGGGCGGGCCACTGAAACAGTTGACTGGCCCCCATATAATAACTCAGAACAGGGTGAGAGTTCTAATTAGCACCATGATCCCAAGAGGTTATGGTGCTTGGTCCTAAAACCAAACCCAAACGGTCAAACACTCGGACCCCCCCTAGCGTTTTTTAGATGTTTTCAAACTTTACTATTCATTCATAAGGTTGATTATTTGGACATTCTGCTTCTGAGTGATTGTTCTAGGAACCACTATTCTGTTACTCTTACCTTACAATTTTTAACGGGGGAAAGTTTGTCACCGCCGTCTTATTTTAAAACCACGCCGAGCGCCATTTGTCGTCATCCTCTGCAGGTTCAAGGTCTGTGTCAACTGCAACAAACTATTCCAGTGCTACCAATTCTAGAGAAATTTGACATTCTAGAGAATTTTATGTTCAAATTCTCTTTTTTTTTTCTCGACAAAATTCCAGAGAAAATCTAGGGATTTTAATAGGTTTTTCCGATAAATTATAGAAAATAAATAAACTCTAGAGCCACTTTCCGTACATATAACATAACAATAACCTAACCTAATCCTAACCTAAGATAATATATAGCCATAAAGTCCGATCGAGACGAAACCTAAGATAATATATAGCCGTAAAGTCCGATCGAGACGAAAACCTAAGATAATATATAGCCATAAAGTCCGATCGAGACGAAACCTAAGATAATATATAGCCATTAAGTCGATCGAGACGAAACCTAAGCATAATATATAGCCATTAAGTGACGATCGAGGACGAAACCTGGATAATATATAGCATTATAGTCGATCGAGACGACAAACCTAATTAATTAATATAGCCATAAAGTCCGATCGAGACGAAACCTAAGGATAATATTATAGCATTTAAGTCTGATCGAGACGAAACTAAGATAATATATAGCCATTAGTACGATCCGCAGACGAAAAACTAAGATATATATAGCCATTAGTCCGATCGAGACGAAACCTAAGATTAATATTATAGCCATTTAAAGTCCGAACAGACGAAACCTAAATAATATATGGCGTTAAGTTCCGATCGATTAAAAATACAATGGCGACGCTGTAGCGGAAATATCTGTCATTGTGGGTAAAAAAAGCGTCTGGAATAAAAAAACATTGGGCAAGAAGCATCTGGAATAACAAAAAACATGATGCTTGCCAAACCTTTGGTTTACAGCCTGTTCGTTTCCTGTCGTTGCGAAACAAAAGTTTAGCGGACGGAGGCACGGTTGAAGCGGTGAGAAATTAATTATTGAAATTAAAATTAGTTTATAGTGTAAAAATGTCTTAGGGAACCATCTTTACTTACTAAATGCTGACATTCTGCATCGAATGGTGGGTTATATTGTATAGGGCATTAACTAATAACTAGGGCGGGGGGTGTCCAGTGTATAGCCAAACCAACTTCACCAAAATAAGCACCAGATTTGGATTCAGCACACTAAAAAAATTGGAGCGAGAGTGACAAAGCATCCAGGTAAAATAACTACCAACTCTGGTTCCCAAGGAGCAAATGGTTTTTTGCCTCATTGGCGGTATACTTATCCATCTTGTTGTACTTGTGTATCTGTGTACTTATGGGAAGTTCAAACTCATTTAAATATAAAAAAACAATTGTTTTTTAGGTTTCTTCATTTCTATATGTCCTAGTGAGCACTGATTGCTGTGATCCCAGTATGTAGTGCTAAAGCTTCCTTCAAGAATGTGTATTGCCAATTTGGTTTTATTGAATGACATTTTTGATTGTTTCTTCAGCTAATCCAAGATTTTCACTTAAGTGTACACATTGATGATGTTGTATGTGTGTTGTAGAGGGACATAAGGCATATTTGTCGGCAAATTTAAAGATGTCTGGTCACAAAAAGAGAAGATAAAAAAGTGTGTTTACATCATTTGATTAGACAATTTATAACCTAGATGTTGCTTTCTATCCGTATGATGCATGATTATTTGTGTGCATACACCTTATTTGGTGTATGTATTTTAGATAAAATAAGCTAAGGTAATTGTTGGATTAGACAAATCTTTTCACTGTACTGGTAAAGTGGCAAACAACTGTTTTATTACTAAATTAAAATGATGTTAGTACAATATTTTAATTGATGCATTACCCAATTTTCAGTTCATTTGTTAAAATGATTTATGGTTTTACTCAATTTGCTAAAGCTTTTTTAATTTTTCACCATTATTACATATACATATTCAAAAAATACATTCTTAAGAATATGTATGACTACCTATTCCAGTTAATATGCTCATGGGGTCATCTCTTATGTCGCAGTGGCTGTGGGGCTTTCTCACACGCCCCAGTACAGACATGTGTATGGATCTGAAAGAAGGATCTATGATCCCAGAGGATCTCTCGACAAAATGCAATGTTGGATCTGTGATTTCACTGAATCCCAGGGCAAAATACAACAGTGGATCTTGGATCCCAGTGAATCTCAATTAAATTTGACGGCATATATTGGATCCCACAGGATCCCATAATAAACAATAAAAATGCAACTCTTATCCTAACGGATCTCGGATCTGACAGGATCCGACTTACAAATTATGCGATAATTATACAATTTCTTGACAAAATCCAACTAAAAGCATACGCCCATGCTAGTTTAATTAACAAGTAATTGGAAAATACTGTCAATTACTTAAAATGTGGGTTCTGAAAATACCTATCTGTATAATGGTGGGCTGGGATACCAGTGGATCCCAGTGCAAAATGGTGCCTGCGATCTCGGATCCCGGCGGATCCGTCGACCAATGTTGAAGACGGATCTATGATTCTAGTTGATCCATCGACACATCGTGAATGTGGATTTACGATCCCAATGGATCTGGGATCCAGATCCCGGGACCCGAGCACATTTCTGCTCCAGTCGCTGCTGTTTGGAACAGTTGAAAAATCGGGATATTAATATGCTCCATTTTGTACTGAGAAATGACTTGAAACCATTGTGTATATACAGTGTGTCGGGATTTCTTGAGATTGGTATTTAGGAAAGAATGTCTATGTTCATCGTCCAGGTGTCTGAGAACGTAGTAAGTAGTAGTAAGTAGTCTATGTCGTCTACTCGGAGCGTAAGGTACTTCAAGGAAAATACCCTCGTTATAATTCCGTTACGTTTCATTTGATTGATTTTGCGATGCAGTGACAAATGCTCGATCGCAGCTAACCATTTTGCGTCACTCTATCATAAGATGCCGATAAAACATGCTATGACCTAGAAAAGTGGTTAGCGAAACCCAACTGCATCACCCAACTGCATAGCTTCAGTGTGTGTCTGACCCGATTAGGAGCGTATTTATCGTATGTATTGTGTCGTATGTTTCAGTACCACACTTCCCGGCCCTATATGTGTTTGACCAGATAAGGAGCGTATTTATCGTATGCATTCTATCGTGTGTTTCAGTACATTTGTATGGCCTGCTCTGCTGTCATTATGACGCTCGATTCATATGAAACAAAGATCCTGGAAATTCGAGAGGAGATTAAACGGAAGTTCCTGGACATGATGAAAATTCGGGCGGAAAAGTTCGGAGCCCTACAGGTGAGACAATCCACCTTTCTCTGCTACTCTCTTGTTACATATGTAGTTATGTTCTGGAAAACAATCACTGCTAATTGCATCATCCTAATAGCACATTGAATCACGTCCAGAACTGTTCAATGCTCTTTGCTACTCTTTAACTAAGTTAATGCATCGTAACAGCCATGCCGAAAGGAATTACTAACAATTTGGCTGATATTCTTTTATGGTGTAACTACTTTAACAGCATCAATTTTGGGTTTCATTTTCCTTGTATTGTGCGCCACATAACCATTGAGTTGAGGCGCCCTTAAGCCCAAATCATCATCATCATCATCATCCTTGTATTGTCTCCTGTTTGTCGTATTTTCATGCAACCCATCTCCATAACCCCAGGTTTCTCTCATTATTATTATCATTTCCGTCACCTTTCCGCCCTCCTGCGCTCGTACCCCCCCCCCCTCATGTTCTCGCCTCGTGAACAGCAGGTGTCTGACTCCAACGTTCTCTGCCTGCAGCCTCTACCACCGCCGCTACCGTCACCGGCCGACCGCGTGTCTCCAGTGAAGCGTGAGCCACGTGAAGAGGCTGGCGGCGGGGGCGGCGGCGGCGGCGTGGCGACCGCCGCCGCCGAGGACGCCAGCGAGGAGCGACTGGAGTGTGAGGTGGAGCTGCACTGTTCTGACGCGCTGCCGGCCGCGCAGAACGGCACCTCATCTCCCGGCTCCGACACGGAGCTCACCTGCGCCGCCTGCAACAAGAGCTTCCGCAACAAGTACAACCTGAAGCGCCACAGCACCGTGCACGCCGGCGTCAAGCCGTTCAGCTGCGAGTTCTGCGGCCGCGCGTTCCGGCTGAAGGACCACCTAAAGACGCACACCCGCTCGGGGCCGACGACGGCGCCGCTGCAGTGCGTGCCGTGCGGGCTGACGTTCGCCTGCTTCACGCTCTACTCGGAGCACCGGCAGCAGTACCACAGCGAGGGCGGCGACAACCCGTGCCGCCACTGCGAGCTGGTGTTCACCACGGCCACGGAGCTGCGCCGCCACTGCCGCCAGCAGCACCCGCACCCCGTCAAGCAGGAGTTCCGCTGCAGCGTCTGCGGCAGGGACTTTCCCAACGGCTTCAACCTGCGCCGCCACCTGCTGATCCACTCGGGGGAGCGGCCGTTCGGCTGCGACCTCTGCGGCAAGCGGTTTACGCAGCCGTCCATTCTCAAGAAGCACAACCGGGTGCACGAGAAGAAGCCTCCCGAGCTGAAGGAGCTGCTCACCTCGATGTAGGCGCTCCGAGCGACGGAAGGATGCGCCCAGCCGCCGCCAGCGTCCCCTGGGATATTCCACTGCTGGGACTCTTCCAGGGCAGCCGATCCTCTGTATGATACTCTGTGGGGAATTCCCCTAGGCGATGAGGGTTCAGTGGGATGCTCCCTGCTGGTCTCGCCGAGGGACGAAGGGCGTTCTATTGACGGTCCTGCGGGTGTGGGCGGGGCCGGTGGGCTCAAAGCCAGGACACGCGGGACACCCTCTTCCCCTCGTGTCCCATCACATGCTCATTTATCGATGGTAGCTGCTGGCTGGGCTGTCCCTTGAAACTTTCCGTTGAAGACTAGTTCAAACCGCGCGCGTCAGGTCAGGTTCTTCGGAGTAAGTGTTTCGATCCTCTTGTTGCTAGAGTGGTAGTGTATGTTGGCGGGCAGAGTGGTGGGTTTGACTTCCTCTTGTTAAAATGTCAACCTATTGAGCATTAATGGATGTATTTTTGTGTTTTTTGTTTAAGTAACTTAATAATTATTTGATTCTGCTCTGGGATCCGTCACATTGATGGCGTTATGTTGGTTCGATCTTTAAATTGAAACCTTCAACTTTGAAATTACATTTTGTCATCAAGCAAATACGTGATCGGTTGTATTAGTGTATAAATTTCCTAATTTCCTAAGAAAGTTACTTTAATGTTTTTTTTTTGTAACTTATACTTGCAGTGTATTGCTTGTGGCTATTTCGACGCCTAACCACATGCTCTCGGGATACCTTCGGTTGCGTCTTATATTTGGTTTTCCAATGGAAACTACCGATATAAAAAAACGTTATTCTGCTGAGGGCTGAACATGATAACTTATATTACTGCTGATCGTCTCATTCTCCGGTCACGTACTCTTGTGCCAAACGAACCAGGGGCGTGTGTGAGCTCTATGTGCCGAACTTTATTCTTCTTCTGCATGTTCATCATAGCACAATGCAAACGCCGGTTTAACCGTTATAAAATTTGTTTCCGCTAGGCGGAAAACTATGTAACTTATCGTCGCTCTAAACTTAAGATTCTTCTATGAAAAACGCGGAGTTCATTACAACCCAAGATAACTGAACTTTTATTTCGTTTATTTGTACTTTGTATAGCTATGTATCAATCATTATACCGTATTTAATAGTGTGTACAAGTCCTGTAAAAGAGCGACGGCAGCTTGTTTGGAAAACGTTTGTGTTTGTTTAGAGTTTGCGTATCAAACAAACTGCAGTGATACGGACTCGGTGAGATCAATCATTGCGAATCGCTTACACTGCCCTATCGTTTTCTATCGCTGAAATGTCGCAATATTGAAGAATATCAAGCGTATGACAATTCTCACTTCTTCCGTGTGCATCTGGCTTGTATAAAGTATTGTGTTCCGACTGGTGTAGGTCTTGTATACAGACCGTGCATCGCTTCAGCGCTCCGAATTTACGAGGCCTGTTGTGTTACTTGCAGGATATATGTAGCTCTCTGCTACAAGGTTCCGCTTGAGTGTACCCACCCTCTCCCGCTGATCTAATCGTATGACGGATACTATGTAGCCCGTCGAGAGCCGTGTCTGACTGTAGAGACGCAGAATAAATGCCAGTGAGCGCCAGTGGTGCGTCGGTACGAGACGCGATTCGACTCGAGTGTTGTGAGCTCTGGAGCGAGCACCTGAACTGTCCCTTCCTCATCTCCCTCGCGGCGCATGGCGAAGGCCCCCCCCCCCCGGAGCCCCCCGCCTCCCCCCGTCCCCCCCCCCCCTTCCCCCCCCGCCCCCCCCCCCTTCCCCCCCCCCCCCTCCCCCCCCCTCCCCTCTCCCCCCCCCCCCCCCCCCCTCCCCCCCCCCCCTCCCCCTCCCCCTCCCCCCCCCCCCCCCCCCCCCCCCCCCCCCCCCCTCCCCCAGCCCCCCCCCCCCCCCCCCCTCCCCCCCCCCCCCCCCCACCCCTGGCCCCCCCCTCCCCCCCCCCCCACCCCCCCCCGCCCCCCTCCCCCCCCCCGGCCCCCCCCTCCCCCCTCCCCCCCTCCCCCCCCCTCCCCCCTCCCCCCCCCCAGTCCCCCCCAGGGCCCGCCCCCGGGCCTCCTCCCCCTCCCCCCCCCCCCCCCCCCCCCCCCCCCCCCGGGGGGGCCCCCCCCCTGCCCCCCCCCCCCTCCCACCCCCCCCCCCCCCCCCCCCTCCTCCCCAAAGGGCCCCCCCTTCCCCCCCCCCCACCCCCCTCCCCCCACCCCCTCCCCCCCCCCCCCCCCCCCCTCCCCCCCCTCCCCGGGGGGGCCCGGGGCCCCCTCCGGGGGGGGCCCCCTCCCCCCCCCCCGGGGGGGGCCCCCCCCCCCCCCCCCCCCCCACACCCCCCCCCCCACTCCCCCCCCCCCCCCTCCCCCCCCCCCCCCCCCTCCAGCTCGGGCTCTCTCTTCTCTCTCTATCCTCTGTGTGTATTTCCTATGTGACGAGAGCCGACGTAGGAGACTCTCCTTCGGTTCGCTGCGGCGTGCGGTCGGCGGGAGCGCACCAAGTCTTTGATGTGGCCGGACCTGCGGCGGTAGCCGGTCCCTATGGACGTTGGTGCTGAAGTCGCCATCTCGTTTCCGTAAAATGTACAATCGACTCTATGGTAGACAAAGATAGGTGACGCGGACTACGATGTCGGATAGTAACTTCCACTGTTGGTCGCTTTTTTAACAATGAGTTTATTTTATAACTTATTTTTGTTTTGAACTGTCTGTGTTAGTCCATGATACTGGTGTGTGGAGCTTAGGACAACTGTTCTTACGAGGTAGCTAGTGCGAACAATATACGACGTTCTGTCGAGCTGCTTTTTCTTTGCTAGTTGGACGCGTCAGGTTAACTATGTTAAACATAACAATGCCAATAATACTCACACACATCAACATGCAATGTGCATTGGTTTACTGCGACGCTAGATAATGACGAAAAGGGGAAATATCGGTCGGGGCGTAATGCTCGAGGCATCCCGAATTCAGTGTCCGTTGTCTCCTCGTGTCTCACCAGTGACAGTAACAGTTGGCAGTTGGCAGTGGCAGTTGGCAGTTGGCAGTCCGCAGAAGGCACTGACCAGCAGTGGTGCAGCGCTCACAGACCGCCGTCCTCAATTAAACGACACATTGGTAAGGCAAATATACGTCACGTGAAGATGTAGTGATAATAACGCTCATCACATTCATTGATACAGAAGAAATGCCCGTGCCAGTGGCGATGCCGTCGCCGTCCTCTTTCTACCTTCGAGGCTGCGAGGCAGACGGAGGCCGAAAGATACAATCTCTCTCGGCATTCCGTCGCGCGCCTCCCAGTGGTGTCCTGGTTTGCCTTTGGGTGTCTCCGACCGAGATTTGTGAGGCCATCGAACCGTTTGATACCGAGTCCAGTTTCTCTCACCATGACCTGGTATCCACTCTGACTTGCGGTAGGGCGATGCCTCCTTGACGGCGGTTTTGTTTTGTTGATTCGTCTACAGTCTGCGAGAGGTGCCCAGTTATATGCAGTGTGCATTTGCACCAATCGTTCTTGTCATGTTGATTATGTTTTTGTGTTAAAAATATTTTTTGATTGATAGATTGATTGACCTACTCGTCCTTATGTCCGTCAGGTTAGCGTCGTATTCGTATTCGTTTTCAGCGTCGAGTTCCGATTTGCCCAAATTTAAGCAGGTAGGTAGGTCTCGTCGAGTTATCCACGAATATGCTATCAGTTTTTCCCTAGGGCGCACGGTTTGACCTCCACAGGTCATCAAAGTGTCAACATACGGTGTACAGACTAGTGCTTTCGTTTACCGTTCGCTTTGCTCGCAAAAGATCTCAAATGAATCGTCGTGACGCCAGTTTGCGTCACGCTTAACAACATTTAACCCAGAGGTCAAAGGTCACGGAGACGAATACGACATTTGTAAGCCGGTGTACCTACAGCCTAGAGTTTTCGTTAACCGTTCAATTTTCTCGCAAAACACCTCAAATGTATTGTCGTGACGCCAGCTTGCGTCACGGTCTACAATTTTACCAAGAGGTCAAAGATCACGGAACAAATACAACATGAAGCCGGTGTTTAGCCTATTGTTTTTGTTTATCGTTCGATTTTCTCGAAAAACACCTCTAATGTATTGTAGTGAAGGCAGTTTGCGTCACGATAATACATTTGAGGTGTTTCGCGACAAAGTTGAACGGTAAACGAAAACACTAGGCTGTACACCGGCTTCAAAATGTATTCGCCTCCGTGAGCTTGACCTTTGACCTCTAGGTACTTTTTACCGTGGCGCAAGCTGACGTCACTACAATACATTCGAGGTGTTTTGAGAGAAAATCGAACGGTAAACGAAAACAATAGACTGTACACCGGCTTCAAAATGTCGTATTCGTCTCCGTGACCTTGACCGTTAACATTTTTTTCCGTGACGCAAGCTGCGCTCACAACGTCACGACACATACATTTGAGATGTTTTGCGAGCAAATTGAACGGTAAACGAAAACAATAGACTGTACACCATCTTCAAGTTCCGTATTTGTCTCCGTGACCTTGACCTTTGACCTCTGGATATAATTTGCTTGACCGTGACACAAGCTGGCGTCACAACAATACATTTTAGATCTTTTGCGAGCAATCAGCAAATAGAACAATAAACGAAATCACTTGGCTGTACACTGGCTTACAAATGTCGTATTCGTCTCCGTGACCTTGATCTTTGACCTCTGGGTCAATTTTCTTAATCGTGACGCAAACTGGCGCCACGACGATTCATTTGAGACCTTTTGAGAGCAAATTGAACGGTAAACGAAAACACTAGGACGAACACCGTGTGTTGACATTTCGATGACCTCTAGCTGGAGGTCAAACCGTGCGCCCTAAGGAAAACTTAAAGCATATCCGTGGATAACTCGACGAGACCTACCTGCATGCTTAGTTTTGGGCAAATCAGAACTCGATGCTGAAAACGAATACGAATACGCTACCTTGACGGTCGCACACCTACCCTGACCTAGGATACGATCCAACCTGACCTGACAGTTGACACCCATCCACCCCATTCCTACCTTCATCTGACACCCACCCGTCCCAGCCCCACCCTGCTTACCCTGCCCTGACACCCTCCCTCATTTGACACCCTTCCTCACCTGACACCCTCCCGTCCCACCCCGGACGTCCGGACTCCCCCCTCCCCTCCCGCCGTACTTGCTGGGCGGCCGCCCGGCGCGGGCCGCTCTGCAGTGGCAGTGTGTGACGTCACGACTCACGACCCACGTGACCGCGTCTGGTGGCCGACAGCAGAATACGGACAGTCGGCGCCGGTGGAGGCCGGTGGGCGGTGTGTGTTGCTCCGGTGAGGTGTGCGAGCTCGCGAGTGTTGCCGGCACGTGGATTCTCGGACGCAACTGTGAAACGTGCGGATGTGAACGCTGTGGGGGCATAGTGTGAGGACGAAACTAGTGGCTCAGAGTTCGACAGTGTTCACTGCTTCCGAAAGCGAGGACGAGGTCCAACCTAGCTCGTAAGAGTTTGAGAACGTCCCAGGTGACCTGCTGTGTGAACGGCGTCAGAGTCGACGAGTGGCGATGGAGGAGGTGGTGGTGCGTCGACGGCCGCCTCTGGGTCGCCGGATCAGCCGGCGTCTCTCGTTGGTGGTCCGTGTGCCCTCTCTGCTGGCCA
Source organism: Semibalanus balanoides (assembly GCA_014673585.1). Taxonomy (NCBI): domain Eukaryota; kingdom Metazoa; phylum Arthropoda; class Thecostraca; order Balanomorpha; family Balanidae; genus Semibalanus; species Semibalanus balanoides. The sequence goes on from VOPJ01005591.1 coordinate 48,785, forward strand.
GCCGGGCGCTGGCCCGCTCCCGTGAGTCCGTCAGTCTTCAGCCGCCTCCGGTCACCAGGGCCTTCCGCGTCACCGTCCTCCTGCCGGCAGGAGTCCAGCGCACGGTCAGTCCTCCGATAGAAGGGTGGAGCAGTGTCGGGAGGGCGGTCAGTTCTTCGAGGCGAGAGGATGGGGAATGTCGGAAAGACGGTCAGTTGTCAGAGAAGAGTAGGAAGATGGGAAATGTCTGGAGGATAGACTGGACTGAGTCCTCAGAGGGTGAGAGGGTCGGCGTCGGGAGGACAATAGCTCCTCACTCTCAGAGGGTGAGAGGATGTGGAATGTCGGGAGGACAATCACTCCTCAGAGGGTGAGAGGATGGGGGAATGTCGGGAGGACAATCACTCCTCAGA
>VOPJ01005592.1:0-49199 GCA_014673585.1 Semibalanus balanoides
GCGGTTACTGCTCTTCCAACCGTGGCAGCTGGCTGATAATTATCAGGGACATCCCTGAGGAAGACCCAAGGGATGTCCCCCGTCAACACGGGAACAAGGAGTGGCCAAGCAAGGAGTGTGAGCGCCGGATTGTAACGTCGGGTGTGTTCGGTGTTCGGCACTAGACTTTACTACACTCAGGTGAAAACTGGAGTGTAGCGCTCCTCAGTAGCACTTGAGACGAGCGTGAATATAACCTGCATTTAGATTGGCTAGAGCTGCACAAATTCCGCAAACGAGCGCTCTAATATTGTCTTAAGTTCATCACAGTGAGGGAAATCCGCTAACGTCCAACGCCCCATCCAATATAGCCGTCTCGTAATCTAATAAACCCGCCTGTCAAGATCAATTACCCTCTGAAAACGTAGCTAAATCGCTTCAAGTTGCGCCGGAGAAATTGTGCTCATGCTAGAGCAGGGGTGGAGGTTTCCCAAATGTATGCATACAGCCCTGCATAAAACTTCTCATCGCCCCATAATATCATTGGTTTTCGACTCTGTGAGAAACCATCGAAAACCGAGCCAGTCTGTTGCCACCAACCCCACACAATCCTGCACGACGTGCAGACATTTCCTCCTGCATATCGAGTAGCGACACGCTGACACCAGATTCCTGACACTGCGCCGGTTTCCAGACGCATGTCAGACACACATCGGAGAGGTGACACATCAGACACACATCGGGGAGGTGACACGCCACGTCTCCCGGCTATCTCCCCCATCTCCGTCTGCGGGCAGACCAGAGAAGCGGGCCGGCCCGACATGGCGAGACAGAAAACGTGTGTGAACGGAGGCTTGTCGCATGATTACCGGGCTCGAATTTCACGCCCATTTACCGGCTAATTCCCCGGGCATAATCACGCTGGCCGTCTCCTCTATACTGAGGAGCCTCGGCGGGGGTAGAGAAAATACCGAGCGGGCGGGTTTAGGCGGGCATACTAGGGTTAAGGAGAATAGAGATGGGACCGATTTGGACAGTACGAACCGGTGCGGACACAGAGCCGGATAGGTGCGGCAGATTCGGGACACGGGCGGACTCTGTTATTAGGATCATCCGAGGCATACCGCTCCGCCCGCCCCTTCGGCCAGCTCGCCGATCACCCGGCAGGTAATTACACGCCTCATAACATCAGTGAAAGCCAAGGCCAACGCCGAACAAACCACACAAACACCGGCGCGAAGATCAACCCAGACCAATATCGGCGCTCCATGAAGCGTGTGATGATCCAAAGCATCTTTTCAGCCGATCTGGGTTCACCAATGTCTCAACCGAGAACGGAGATCAAACCGAACCGACTTCAACTAGGACGAGACAAAGCGATTCGGCGACTTGGCCCAATCCCAATGCTGACGAGTTCGTTTGCATAACAGCAGCGGTCGGTTCCGGATGCGCAGTTCCGTCTTATGCGTATTTACCCGCAACCTCACTTAACGCCCCTTCCGCGGAATCGTCCCCTTCATCCTCAGCATGCGGCTGGTCTCACTTAAGCGATGTTTATTCCAACGAAAGACCAGCAGCCTTACGTAAGTAATCCGACCCCTCCGTTGCACACGGATTCAACATAAACATTTACATCCGCAACGGCACTGTGCGGTCACGGCCACACTTGAACCCCAAATGCCGCTGGACACTATTGAACTCAACCCGCGGACCACGCAGGACAGTGACATTCAGCCGTGGGTGTCGTTTTCTATACGCCTGGTAGGGCCAAAGCCAAACCAATAATGTCACATTTTAACATTGGGCCTATGGTGTTGCAAGGTAAGAATGACTTTAAATATATTAAGTAAGCATTGGAGCCCTATCAATGATTTTCCAGAAGACATCGACCCATAGGGTTTTGTTGTAATAAAAAACATAATATTATTATCATCATAACATGAGCAAAGGCTAATTTCCATTCTTTTTCTAAACACAATCCTCATCACAATTCACAGCCATCCAGTATATATGACACCGCCCCTGCATTCAGCTATTACCGTCCCGCGATGACGTCACGGGGTCCTGCAGTGACGTCACTGGTTCTCCGTCAACACGTCACCGAGCCGTATCAACAACGTCAGCACGCAGCAAGCACGGTCAATCGGTCAGACCGCGTGCGTCACCCATTCAAACGACATCCTTATCACCCAGACCACGCCAGCACCGCGGTTCCAAACAACTACGTCCACGCTATTCATACTCAATTGGCCAGCATACCCATTACTCAATATACTCAATTTGCCGGCAAATCTGCCCGTGTCACTGCAAAAACGACGCCCCCGCCCGGATGCACGTCACAGGAGGCGGATCAAAACAAATCTAGCGTCGTAGCTGGACGCGACACATGATCGGTCCAAACAGCCCGACGCTGACGTCACCAGACCGGATCAGCCAATCAGGGCACGCGGCGCGGCTTCAATTGGGCTGCTGCAGTGATGCACGTGGTATTGACCGACCGTGACAAACAGCTCTACATTGCAGTGGAGGACTCACTGCACACTGCACAGGGTCATTCATAATCGTTCAATGTCGGTTAGTCATCGAGTTTACAGAAGGGGTTTAAATATCAGACCTTGAATTTATGCATTGGCGGATCCAGAACGGTGTTGTGGGGGGTAGTTGGGGGGGGGGGGATTGCAAAACGTTCCACACAATTCTGAAAGCATCGGAATTTCGCTTGTTTATTCATTGATACAGTGATTTAAAACGATTTTTCTTTAGTAAAATTTGCTTTTACACATTTTCTTTCTATAAGCGCTTAAACAAATACCCTTACTTATATCAGAAAAGTGTCATATTGGTGTCCAGATCTTCAAGCGCGTTTTTGGGGCGCATTAGAGCCAATTTATACCCCCCCCCCCCTGGATCCGCTAGTGAATATAGAGCCGATTCTGCCACCTCTCGTATGGCTGCGTCATCAAAGGAAACCAGCGCCAGAGCTGACGCGGATCGGCAGACGAGCGAGCAGACGAGCCAACGAGCCACTTGTGGCCAATCTCCGGTGCGACCACCAGTCGTGCTCCTGAGTCGATGGTCGCAGGGAGATGCCCAGGATGAGCCACTGGAGACAATCACGCGGAGACAACAGAGACAATCACGCGGAGGCACCAGAGATCACGCGGAGACAACAGAGACAATCACAGCCGCCGACAGACCAACACAAGAGATTCAGACCGCGGAGACAAACAGAGACAATCACGTTCACGGAAACAACAGATAACGCACACCATTCACGCGGAGACAACAAGAGAACAACTCACACGCGAGACAACAGAGACAATCACGCGGAGACAACAGAGACAATCACGCGGAGACAACAGAGACAATCACGCAGAGGCACCAGAGATCACGCAGAGACAACAGAGATCACGCAGAGGCACCAGAGATCACGCAGAGACAACAGAGATCACGCAGCGGCGAGTCACTGCCCGAGGTCGCCAGTCGCAGGGGAATCCCCGGGATTGGCCACTGGAGGCAATCGTATCATGTCAAACGGCCCGGAGCGGCAGAAAGTCACTCTGATCATCGGCTGGAAGAAAGCAGCTCAGAAAACAGCACAGCTCATATCATAAAGGGTTCTGAGCACGTTTGACAGATGAAGGTTGATGATAGTGACGGACCGGAAAGGATGATAGACAGACGTTCAGAGACCCTTGGAGGCCAGATGTCTCCAAAGCATGTTTGATTTTCCGAAAGTATGCTTGATATGCTAAAATTTCCCGCACAGTTTGATTTGTGGAAAAATATGAATGCAAAATTGTCATGCACATTTGAGTATCTGATCTGATACAATGTTGTATACATTGCAATGCACAACATGTTACCCATTGAGGCCAGAATTATTTAAAGGAGTGTCCAAGAATCGTCTGAAGAAAATCGGAGTGTTATCAGTCAACTGTTGCATCGAATGCTACCAGTCGCTTCATTACTGAAATTTAACGAGCCAATAATGTTTGACTTAGTAGAAGGTGACGTGACCTTATAAATCCAATGCACTACAGTTACCAGAAGCCTTGATCAATTCAACTCACTCAAAGAATCACGCCCACCATCATAGCGATTGACAGAGACTTCCCCCTCACCCCTAGCTCCGAGCTTCTTAGCTCATGCTTAGCTCACCCCTAGCTCCCCAAGCTCTAGGCATCCATCTGGCAACCACAGTCAAACCGCCCACTTTAAGACTCAATAACTGCGAGTCCCACCTCCGCAGCGCTGGCCACGAGGCCGTGACGAGGCCCCGTGACGGGCACAGCCCTGGCGTCCAGCCAGAACGCTCACCCCGCCGCCGTGCACCAAACCCATCCCTGCAACAATGCACTACACCACCCCGCCGCTGACCTCACCGGCCACGAATGGCCGCTCCTCTGGGTCTCAGCGGGCCCATTCCAGCCCGGATCACACCCAGCCTCACACACCCCGAGGCCGGACGTGGTATTTCCAGTCTCCACTGCCCGCGGGGGCAGTCTCAGTGGCACCAGGAGCCTCATTGATATGCCACTGCGGCTTCGGCGCCCACCTCATCGCTCGCCGCCGAACGCCCCCGGGTTAGATAGACTAAAGCACAAACCGAACCGGCGCTCTGGCCGCCACCGAACGCCCCCGGACTAGATCGATTAAAACACAAACCGGACCGGCGCGCGGTAGCCGTTCGTGCTGACGCGCCGGCTCTGATTGGCTAATGAGGGTTTTCACGCGCGTCACTGATCATCCCGGGTAGATAGTGATAGGAGCGGTACACAGAGAGGCGAGAGACCCGACCCGTCAGACGGCCCACAGTCGGAACGTACGACGCAGTGGACTCCGGGTGTTGACCCGGCTGTGGAAAATACCGCCCAGACCGGTGTCACACAGCTGAATCAACAAACTTACGAGTATTGAGTAGGTGAGCTGTATGCAATGCCGCACTGACGTCTTCATCAAAGCCACTAAAGGTTGTCACTTCGTTCGCTGTCTTTTTGATCAGACCGCCCGCGTGTTATTTGAGCAAACAGAAGTTGACACATTCGTAACTTCGTCTATTTCGCTTTACACATATGGCCCTGATGACCATCGCAGATGTCCAGCACACCAGACACTGCGACGCTGTCAGAGGGCGTTAACAGCGACATCTGGCGTGGACCGGGCGCAGACGCAGTTCATCCAACCACCACTCGACCATAAAGGCCAAACACCGCCGGCTGCAGCGTACAATATGACCCTTACTGACTGACCCCGGCCAGATGGCGTGTTTTAACTGCGGCTCAACACGCCCAGTCAGGAGGAACAAGGACGTCCGACTCCGAGCGCGCGGGGTGCATGTGCTGCACACTGGGCGCAACGAGGTCAGCAGTGTGTTCAGCAAGGCCAGCACAGGGACGACCGTTTGTGTACACACTGCACTACACGGGTCGCTCGTTAGGAGGCTTGGCGGGTCCGCTCACAGCGCATAGGAGGTTGGCGTCGCAGTTTCAGCCGAGCCAGATCGGTTGGCTTGTTTACAAAACGGTTCTGATTTGGGGACAGCTGCGTGACAAAGGTCATGTGGAAAGAGAAAGAGCGCCAAGTCCGGTTTTGCGCGGGATGGGTCACGTGCGATGCATGGAGGGAACGGAGGCACCAGACACGGCACTGTGCCCAGCGATCCAGCGACCCAGCGACCCAGTTCCAGCAGCCAGCACCCTGCAGTGATATAACGATGATGATTCGACCCCAGTGAACGACACCGGCTGAATGAGAGACTAGCCACAGCGCACTGCGCTTCAAAGTCGGAACTCGTAGCCAGCCCAAATCAAAGCGGCTTTACATACGAAGCTGTACATTACCAATCAACGCAGGTACAACAAGGGCTGCTGAGCGATTCAAGTTAGAGCAGAAAACGGAGCAGCTGTACTGCCATTGACAATACAAAACAGGAATATAAACAGGAAAAACAAACAGGAAAGAAAACATTGCGTGATAATTCTATCTATCTATCTCACAGCTTTTCTGTGAAATGTTTGTTTCTGATTGCTGCCAGGGCTTCGGCATGTGGCAATGGCGCACGACTCGGATGTTTACTTTCTCGGAAGCGGGCCACTGTCTGAGTGAGTCATGACTCAGTATCCCAGGAACGCGAAACCCGCCGGCACAGCGGTCTCGGGAAGCTCCGGACCCCATCGAAGAAAGCTCACGTCACAACAGATCGCCAGTTGGTCGTTCCGAGCCACGCCAATGACTGCACATCATCACCAGAAACCGTAAACACAACTTCTTGGCAACAATTGACGTGATCCCGCTGTTGGGTCCTGATCAGAAAATGACTCTGCTTGGCAGTCATCCGTTGCCAACTATGCTCTCCGAAGAGGATGGAAACGATCCATACCTCCCACTGGAACTGCCCTGTTCCAATGAACCACAATCGAATCATTTTGGGGAACGTTAGAGCGCTACGCTTCCCTATTGGAAGGATAGCTGGGAAACACATTTCGTTGTTAATTACTACATCTGTATCTTGCGTACGGTCAACGATCCAGACAATATTATCGGACGAGCAAAAACTGTGGTGTGATAGCAGCTGATGTCTGCCAGACATCACCTGGCCTATCACACCACAGTTTTTGCTCGTCGATAATCCATAGAGTCATTAGACGACGAGCGCTTCACTGCCTCAGTGAGTGACAGCGATGAAGATCGACGGAGTGCCGCGTGATTGGTTAAAACCTGTCAACGACGATCACGCCAGCGCCGCACGATCTGATTGGTGGCCCTGAGTCAACACTGCCAGCCCATAACAGCGTAATAAAATGCGGCTGTTAAATCAAAGTTACGGCGTCCAACGGACGCTGAGCAGTCATTGGGTCCAGACATCAAACAGTTCAGGGTCCAGAAGAGATTCCGGAGTTCCATTCAGCTGTTCATCAATCTCAGAACTCCTCTGGGACCAACAACTCCTGTCACAGCCAGATTCACAGAATCACCAGTCGTGCTCATCAATGGTGTCGACCAATCATCTCAAGCACCGATGAGGCCGCCCAACAGAAATTATGACGTCATCAGTTGCGGTCGGGGCGTGTCGAGGATGTCGAGGACAGGCCAACAATGATACACCGCCGGACAGGTGGTGGCAAAACAGAGACGACGTGTGAGCCCGACTACCGCGTGTGATTGGTGGTGAAGTTCGGAGGGGTGCAGGCTGACAATAATGCCGGTAAACTGCAAAAGAACGCCACGGCATTTCTTGGGCAGAGCGGTCGTGCTTTGAATTTCGCTAGTCTCCACGGGGATTGGTGCCCGATGCTTGGTCAGACTTAATCAAGTCCGGGACCGTTCGGTGTTACCACGATGCCTTCAGCTCGAGGAAGTTCGCTTTAATCTCATATCTCCTCTGAGAGGCTGAGGCTCTGCACGTCTGAAAGCAGCTCAAGCTCAAAATTAACTTTCTGAGTTACTATCATCTGACTGCGCAACTATCTGAAACGAAGCTGCAGAGTTCTGCAATCTGCATAGGTACGCACAGGCAAACATCTTGACATGAAATGTGAATATATAATGAGAAAGTCAGCTATCCAGACAACCACACATCAAATATGATTTGATGAAGACAAAGCCAGCCAGCCGAACATTTCCAAATGTGATCAGATGAAGACGAAGTCTGACACCCAGACATATTCACATCAAATACGATCAAATAAGTATGACGAATTAAGTAAGTCAGCCGGTACGTCCCTCTGACTCCCACCGTCTGATTATTTCCTCTGATTACCACACCACCGCCAGACAGCAGCAGCTGCGACCACTGACCACCCGCAGGCCTGGATGAAGCCACCACTGACCACCCGCAGGCCTGGATGAAGCCACCCGCCTAACGACATCGATCCGCGTCAAACTTATACGCCTCTCCGTCAAATTAATTCGCCAACCCGATCAGATTATGCAAATGTGTGACACATCGCGTCCACTCTTTACACAACAGCGATGAACAAACATGTATCGATCAATGTCATAAGCGGTGGCCGCCGGTGTGTCCTTCATTAGAATCGCAGTTACGTCGCTGAAACCAGCATAGATCAATGCGAGACTGGCGCAATGGGCTCCTACGTCGTCCATGGGACACTAGCGAGCGGATCGATAATGGCAAAGGGTAGGTTTGAGGGAGACACCCTCCCAATAAACGGCAAAATTATACAACATAGAATTTCTCCCCTTCTTTAAATAGATGAATGCATAGCTTGTTGCGCATGATTTCGCGTAATTGTCCATTAATATCTGACTAAAAAACAAACTCCTACCTCCTTGGTAAATGTTGCCCTTTAAATACCCAGGAATGTGCCGACTATCGGCCGGTTTCCGCCGTCGGTGGTCCATATTGGCCCCGCGGTCCCTCCTTCAACCCACCCCTGTCCCGGGTTGAGAGGGGCGCAAGCTGGGGTCAGTTCCCTAACCCTGCTGACCCGGCTTCCTGAGGGACTCGGATTACCCCCCCCCCCCAGCGCGGCGTTATTTGGGGCGTAACGAGGAGAGGGCCACGACCTCCAGGAGCGCCCCAGGAGCGCCGGAAACTAGGGGAGAGGGCACGTCACGACAGAAGGCGTCGAGGTCGAGGACCTTAGCACAAGTTGCTTTGTGACACTTGTGTGCCGAGGTAAGCAGAACCGGGGTTAACGCATGTGTTCTTTCCACAAGGTGTCTATCTCCACACATAGAGGGACGTTTCTCCCTGCGTGGTACAAATGGCCGTGACTGCAGTGAAAATAGTAATAACACGGCTTCACATCATTCACACTTAGTCAATACTTCAAATTTTCCGATAATTCACTGCACGCTGAGCTGCACCGAACAGTGAACACTCATTCCACTTCGATTGCAGAAAGCCATAATAACTTTGGCTATGGGAAGCATAAATTATATTTGGCGCCAATAAATGCAGTGCTTGATCTGCTGACGGAATGAGCTTATCGAAAGCCAAAACACCAGATCTCCTATGCAAGACCTTATGAAGGGCCGGATTCATGCACACCAGAACTCGTATAAACTCCTATACTAGAAACCGGTATGACGCACGAGTCACCAACACCGGACGCAGTACATCGAAAGCCCCTCCCAGACCAGACAGTGAACTGGACCATGACAGCTCCTCTGTCGGCATCGCCTTACACCACCGATCACCCCACGCTGTGCCACGGTCCACACCGAGTCGAGCCCATACGAGCCGAGCCGGGCCGAGACCGGAGCCGAGCCGACTCGACCCGATTCGAGAGCCAGGACCGACTATGTAGAGTTCAGTGGGAGCGACCCGGACCGGGCTGAACCGACCCGAGCCGGCCAGGGTCGGGTAGGTTCCGCCGGAAGGGGGGGATCAGAGGAGCGGGTCGTGCCGCAGCTCCGCCTGGACCCTCCCCCGGTCCGCCCTGGTCCTCCCCCGGTCCACCCTGGTCCGGAGCGCTGCGCCAGGTGTCGTGCAGACCCGCTAGACGACACCGGACGAGCCGGAGGAGAAAAAACTGCCGGTCCATAGAGACCCAGCCGCGATGGCAGCGATTCTGCAGACAATGCGCGGCAACCGGGCGGCGGCAAACTGGCAAAAAACGGCAGAAAACTGGAGAAAAACTGGCGGAAACGGGCCGAGCTGGAGAAAAACTGCCGCTTGCGTCCGGAGTGTGAATGACCGTGGTTGAGATGGGACGATACCGACACGATCGGGCCACACCTGGGACGGGTAGAGACAAAGTCCTGGCAAAGACGGCAGAGCATGAGAAGAAAATACCCAGAGCAGGGCGGTGCTGAGGACGATGGAACAAACACAGTACAGTATCCATGTCCGGTGGGTGGTGCATAAAGCATTATTACGTATGTTTTTGATCTCCCCTCAGTAGTTTTTTTTTTGTCTCACAACTTTTTTGGTGATCCGGAATAGTTTTTGGGCTCAACAGATGTGAGAATATTCTCACGTGGCTTCACACGCCTCCGTGAACAACACAGTGTTGAGGGCTATGAGATACGACCGAAACGGGGATCATGAGGCCGAATAAAGTCATTTGAGTGTTAAATCACATATATTTATCTTCGTTACTTCAGATTCTATCCGCAATAGGGCGAATGGCTTTACTCAAATGGCTTTATTCCGCCTCACGGGAGCCCCACCCATTTGAACAGATGGCTGGTATTGACTTTTACAAAGCTCTGGCGGCTACGATTGGCTGGGGATTTTCTGCTACAGAATGGACGATTCTCGGCAATTTTACTGGTTTTCTTTGAATTGGATTGCTTATCGTGACATAACATTGACATAACTTTCAGAATTAAAGTCAGTATGCTCTGCTTAGTTGCAAAATTGTGGGATGAAATATTGTGAATATGGTTTTATACCACGCATTTGACTGAGTTCCATAACGAATAGCATCTCTCGGTTCTAGGGCAGCCCATCAGACGCCAAACACTCAAAACGACAACACCGAGTCCACCACACCTCCCCGACCAAAGATCCTCCAGATAAAGACATCATCCCGGGAGAAAGGCCAGCCCGTAGCTTCCCCAGCAGCCTCGACCCATTGTACGGAGCCGCTATTAAACCTGGACCCCGAGCGTCGTAAACCTCCTCAGGCTTACTCGTTCAGACGCGGCCACTTGGCCCGACAATGAACCTTCTCAGCTGCCCGACGGCCAACAGCGAGTCATACGGGGCCGTATTGTGCTTAGAACGAGCCGAGGGAGTAGTTAAACGGTGAGTGCAGTAGACGCGCAAAAAATAATGCAGCATAGGTTCAAAGGCCGAGGTTCTGGACCAACGAACACTTATACAGGTAAGACGTTCGTTTGATGATATTCACTGGTAATTTCGTTTTATGATATTCTTGGGGAAACAATTATCAGAAGCAGTGCTGAAATGAAGTAGTACTCCTTGTGACATATTTTTAGACACCTTCCTCCAGGTAAAAGGGAATTGGTGTTGAGTTCAGAGGTTAATCATAAGAGATAAATGGCATAAACCCCAGGTGCAGAATACCCACTATGTGGACGCTCCTTTAATACATGAACATGAACATAAACACACCCAGGGCGGCATTCAAACAACACCATTTGCTAGGACAGTAAGAGACAAACTATATACAACCCCAAAATTAGCGCAAACAAGTTCTGATCCACTTTCGCAAACGAAAGCAGTCAAAACACGAGGAAGCAGACAAAGAACATCCCACCAGACACAGGTAGCTGAATATCCCACATTACACGGCATACGCTGTTGCTTCAGTAGGCAAAAATATAAAATATTTCACAAACGAATATCATTCTCAGTAGCGGTCCACAATGACCGCAATGCAGGCAAACCCACAGACATTTCCTTCCATACAGAATCGTAACGCCTCTGATGACAAATCGCACATTCTTCTAACACCAACAACAGCAGTCTATTTCAGTCATTTGCGTGAATTGAATCGAAACGCCCCAACGCCCTGAACAACAAATAAATTCCCGCATTCCGGATCCTCTGAATCGGAGGAGCCTCCCTCCTCCCCGCAAACGGAGCCCGACCCGGCATGATCACCCCTCCCTCGGCACCTTTCTTCTCAGTGTCACTACTTCCCTCCCTTATCATCATGGGAAAGATCGTCTCAATTCGTCGCCGTCAACACAGCGGCTGTACATCAATCCAGGCAGCAACAAAACGAACCTTTACACAGACACAGTACGCTGTCGGAAACGGCCAGTGTCAAAACAACACCATGGAGAAAGCCCCCCACCTCCGCCTCCGCCTTCTCCGCCTCCGCCTTCTCCGCCGCCGTCGCCGTCGTCGCCCCAACTTTCCCACCGTAGACCGTATTCATCACGCCCCGTATTTGCATTCATAGTGTCTGTATAGCGATAGACGGCGTGCGAAAGCGGCGGCGGCGGCGGCGGCGGCGGTGGCGGACGATTCCCGTCCATCCTCCACCCACGTCACCCCCACGGACACGTGTCACGTGTGGACCCGCCACGACGGACCGGCGCGACCAAGGCTCTATAACGGAGCGACGGTCGGCGGCGACGCGCGGGTCACCGTGGGTTGGCGCGTCACAGAATTTGGCGCGAAGCCGGCGCCGCGTCGTCGCGTCACCACGGCGGCGCCAAGAAGATTTGGCGCGAGCTGCGCTGGCTCGCCGCGGGGGACTGTGAGTGAGCTGGGTTTCCGCGGACCGGGGCAGGTGTGGGGCCAGGTGAGGTCACAGGGGCTCCCCGAAAGACAGGGTGACGCGGGCGGAGTGGGGGGGGGGGGGGGGTAATCTCGGGCAGGCTCGGAGGGCGTTCCCGGAGGCATTTGTCAAGTGACACCGGCCGGCGTGATAATATTGGCAGAACGTGCTGCGAGATATTGGAAATGCTTTTCCAATAGTTAACTGACGAAAATAAATCCACACTTAAAACTGTAAACAAGGCACTTTGCTGCTATCGAGCAAGCTTTAGAGACTGCGTTCGCCAGTTCGTCCAATTTAATGCCAAATGCATTCCGTATTGTTTTCATAAGGTTGGAAGATGTTGTTTAACATCTAGCAATACATATGTATTCCCTTTTCCTGCCTGTCAACGGGGATAGTGACAGAGTCGGAGACAAAAACAAAACATACCGGCTGAGTGTCAGTTTTACCACAACCGTAACAAGTCAAAACAAACCAACAACTTCCCTGCAAACTGTCTAGCAGCTTGGTCTGATATATACGACCCAGCTCGGATGAGAAATCCCAGCTTAAATTTGAGCTTAACAGGTGGGCAATGATACACCATTTTAAAGCGAAAACCGTTTCATATTTACCATCTTGAAACGACTCGAAGGGGTCACAAGACGACGTACGATAATAACCGTTAACATTTCAGCTTTCTATAACCCCGTTTCGGGTGTAATTTCGCCCGCAGTAGCACCACACCATAAGTATCCGCATTAATTGCTATCGCCTATGGGTGTTGCTGACATTCTCCTGGTAGAGTAGGGCGCAGACTGGTGAGCTGAACATCATCATAGACCTGGCCCGACAGCCCATTATTCAAGACAAGCGATTCCCGAGCTCGCCTGGCCGCCGGCATCACACATTTGGTCCGGTTCGTCCCGGTCCAGTCCAGTAACGGACGACAGTCGGCCGCCGTGGGTCCGCACAGGGACCTTACAGCTGGGCCCGTTCTCACAGGACCACAGCTGGGCCCGCTCCTCGTCCACTCCTATCTCTGGTCTCATCAGACCTACAAGCTTGGGCCCGCGTTGCCTCACAAGAGAGCGGTGCGAGCGTGGTCAACCCCGTGGCGTCGGTCAGTCAGAGCGTGCAGGCGTGCGCGGTGGTCCTCACAGGACCTGCAGCTGGGCCCCGTGGTCTCACAGGACCTGCAAGTCGTGTCTCATGGTCGCAACCCACGATGAAAACTGAGATGCTGCAGTCAGGTATGTCGGGGGCGTCGGGGACGGGCTCTCGAGGTACCGAAAGCGGACGCGCCACGCAGGGCAACATGAAGTCGGAGCAGTGCTGAAAGAATATAATTACTCGATCGATTGGGTATGTACTTAGACATTCATCTCTCGGTGCTGTAATATCTTGTACGTGACGACAATGTGATTATTAATGTTATAGCTCCCCGTGCAAAACTGCCTCGAACAATAACTCGCAAATTTGATTGAGTGTTTTTTCGAAAGTTGACGTCTTAGTATGAACAATGATATACATTTATATATTTCTCAGTTCAGCAATGTTCAAAGTCTTCGGAATTATTTAGTAGAGCCAATGTTAACAAGGCATGCTTCAGTCAAGCCGCCTTTTCCTGACTCACTAAAACTCTAGCATCACCTCGAAATGGGCAATATGCCACCCGCAAACGTCTTCCTCGCTCATCTGATCCGTCCAATACCTCAATTTAGGCTTCGCTACGGATGCTCACGAGCTGCTAGAGAAGAATAACAGCTTCCCTCATCCCTCCTCGTGACACTGCCAGCCGCCGCATAAAGGTCCAATTTTCCGTCCATCTGCGGCCTTTTTTGCCGGCATTTTCCAGTCCGACACCCCGGCGCGGTGTCGATCACGCGCCGGTACACTGTGGCAGTCGGTAGTATTACATCATTCGCACAGCTCAGCGGTGCGCAATATCGCTGGTAATGCGGCGACACCCAGCCATCCGTGCACGGACTGAGAACAAGCGACTATTGATCCGAACCTCAACCGACATAGCGGTCGTGCCGTGATCCGAACCTCAGCCGACATAGCGACTATTGATCCGAACCTCAACCGACATAGCGGCACGTGATCCGAACCTCAGCCGACATAGCGGTTTTGCCGCAGTGGAGACCCGGACCGATTATGGTGTTTTAATTTGGTGTGCTTTTCACTATAATTGGACGATACAGAGACACAGCTGTTGGTGATGGGTGATCTGGGCCGAAGGGCGCCGCAACTGTCAAGATTAATTGGCGCCCATTAATTTTGTTTTCAAAACAAAACCACAAAATATTCTACAAACAAAGTGACAAAATTTGACTGCTGGCACGTGCAGACTAGACCCATTGTCGGCCACTTAACACCACATGTAATATACCCTCCCCCAGAATCGCAACACAAGTGTGTTTCGGTGGATACTGACCGCAGAAGAGACAGAAAACAGCACGACATACAGATGACATACAGACATACAGACAGACATACAGACATACAGCTGTGACGCCACGCACCAGCGTTGCCAACGCAGAAGCAGCCGACGCCGATTGTATCACGCACGAGCCACGTGCCATGGACGCACGACCCCAATCAATGTGATCTCTTCCCTGGTTCTAAGGATAGCAGTTAGCACCAATAGGGGACGTAATGCCAGGACCGAGTGGCGTATTCTTCGGTTCAGATTTCCTATTCAACCGCTCGAATTGTTTCAAATACCGACGAGGCCAACCGGCGAGCTTTTTCATGAGTAGTCATAACTCCAGCGAGTTTTGGACAGGTTGCCTGGCGGTCTTATCCACGAGCCGTTATAACTTCAGCGTCTTTTTCTCTTCTGGACCACTGTCTCCACGCGCCGTATCAGCGGCTATCACCTCCGATCCAGCTTCTGTCTCCCCAGGGCGAGCCAGTCACAACGGCTGGTGGACGGGGCCACGTAAAAAACCTTCCTCCAGCTCACGAGGAGAATAATATGAGCTCCTCCCATCACATCGTAACCCGTTCACGACTCGTCTGACTGCTATTCGAATTCGGGGCGACCGGCCATCGGGGTTGATCGGCGGTGGATTGTGGCTAATTCGACGGTAATCCAAAAGCCAGCCGTTGATGATTCTCAGGATGATGGCTTTATATTCGGAGAACCATGGTGCAAGGGCGTGGTGATTCGTGCGAAATTCAGGGCCTCCGATGTCCGCATAAAATACCGAGTTAAGTGTTAACGATTCACGCAACTCAGGTGGTAGCGCGGCATACTATTAAGGTAATTTGATAGGTGTGAGGACGGATGGAAGAGGTGTGAAGTTGTCCCCAACCAGCAAAGAGCGTGCCCAACTGCTGGGGTAGATACTATCTGGTCTATAGGCGTGGAGCGGCCCAATTGAGGTTGCGATTCAGGGGAGATAACCGAAACAGTGATCACAGTGATATGCAGCGTAAGAGGGCCACGTCGGGTGTTGGAAAGGCGTCTTTGTATGCGAAACTGGTTGTCAGAGATGATAAAACGTATTACGTATGCCGATAAAGGAAGCAGATGCAGGCAAAGGCAAACAATGGTACATTACAAAATATCGAGGACTGATTTTCTGTCAACCAAAGGCCTCGAGAAACGCATGAATATCCAACCGAAACTCCAACAACATCCGGTACTATAACTTCCGACTCCAATTGCCCCTCTCGCACACAGCCCCGGCGTGGCGTCTCTTCCTCTAATTAATCACCCCATCACTAACTGTCAGCGCCCGTGTCGTACCGATCACCGTTCCGACAGTCGGTGGGAGCGGAGCCAGAGACGGGCGCTTAAGACTTCCGCTCGATGTGTCAAAACAGACAACACTGGCCGGGGTGGCCGGTCCGGGAGGAGCCGGGTGGGCGGTCGGGGGGCAGTTGCATCAGTATCACGGGGAGGCGGGCCCGGTGCCAAGGCGGATCGATGATTTTGAACCCAGTGAAGGCGTACGGCGTTCAGGGAAGATGTGGCGATGTGAGTGCATTCCTAGAGTTGTTTGATTCCGCGAAAACGTATGTGGCAGGTGGCGGAGTTTTTGTCAACTAAATTTGTGGGAACGCTCGCCTTCTACGAAACAAAGTCTCTGGTTATGGTTCTCCATCCTTCTCCTGGCTACCTTTTCACTGACAGTCAAGGCACAGTTATTCAAATACTCTCACTGTGGTCATATTTCATTGCGATAGAGGAGCATTTCACCATAAACGCACAGTTTAGGATTGCCAAACGTTGATTATTTCTCCAGAATATATTAAAACCAACACAATCACGATTATCTCCTTTCGACCTAGGTTCACCAAATATTCTCCCTTATCTGCAAAACGCTTGACACGCGTATACGCAGGCCTTGGCATGATTGCGTCGCGTTCGCGCCGCATTTCACGCCGCACACATCTCTAACGAGTCTGAGGTCGCGTCGGCATCAGAACGCATCCATCTCTCCCACGGCCAACGGACCAGAGCGAGTCACCACCAATTACACTCGCAACAGGACATCTGCCCGTCAAGGTCGGTATGGTTCCAGCAGCGATTCGGTATACCCAGGCTGATATCCAGGGTGTAAGGCCGCGGCAGGATCATGGCAGGAACGCATCAGACTAGCCCGGTCAAAATATAAATTCTGCCGGCCAACAGAAATTGCGTGATCGGGTGGTTAGGTCAGGACCTGCGCAACAAGCTCTGCTTAGCGCGGGTCCTGACCTCGGAAAGCCATCCATACAAAACATTGGGACTGAACTTAAAAAAACACACACACATAGACGCGCTCCTGGACGCGTCTGTGGCGCTTGCTCTGTTCCAAGACATAGTGGCGATCATGCTGCACCTTACACAAGAGAACCGGCGGGAAAATCGAACCCGATCCCTGACACAGGAAATAATAACCTGCTCCTACACCAGCTTGCCACCAGCACACGGACCAAAACACCTGGGCGCATGCCGCATACGCTTCATCCCATACACAAGCGTGCCCAGATCGTGGACCACATGATCGTACAATGAATGGCAGCAGCCGCTGTTTTGTCTGATGTAACCTCTGCTTGCATCATGATTCAGAGGCGTGGTGTGGGTAGGCGTGGACACCTGGTGAACCTCCAGTCAGCGGCGCCAGAAGTGTGCCGGCCACGTGCCGGTCCCCGAAATACAAGACCCAGGCAATAACGCCCGTAAGTAAATACAGCCAGCCAGAGTAGGCTTTCCGACGCGCAGAATGAGTCTTTTTTTATCAGCGTTAAGCTTAAGCTCCCTTGAAAAGCACAACAGGCTTGAAGGCCATCCGTGCTTGGAAGCGGGCTTCGGAGATTACGGTTATGACGGCTTCTCTCCGGCCCACGCCGTTACGGTTTGAATGGCCTCTTCTTGAGGTCTTCTGAAGCCTTTAATCTAGGAGATTAATGTTACTGGTTTGAAGTGAGAATCAACAACTCACTGCAGATCCAATTTCAAGCTCATTTGATTTTATGAAGAGCACACAAAAACGCTTGTTTTTGTCATTAATGATGTGCTTTCTGAACAAGTTTGTACCTCGGTCCTCCACTAATACCTACTCGTCGAAATAAGTGCCGTCTCGAATAATAAATTTCTTCATCACGGCTTCACCAAGACAAATAGCCGAAATTCACATCCTTTCTCGCCATAGGAAATACCATACTTAACAAAAACGATGATGACCAACGGCTCGATTATCTCTGAACGCCAACTCCATGATTACCTACACCACCTCATCATTGGCCCACCAGCCGGGTACTCAGCTCTCAGAGCGCCGCAGCTCCACCAGCCAGCTCCGTCTGCAGCCGCCGCGTGCAGCCGCGGCGCCGCAGCTCCACCAGCCAGCTCCGTCAGCGGACGGGACACTTACCTGGAAACACAGGCGACAAAGAGACACGTTAGCTGGCGAGTTTACACACCATCGCCATCAACATCACCATCGCACGTCAAACACTCGCGGCAGCGACGCACGTGGGTGGAGCGGGAACCGACGGACACACATATCGCCGTACAAAGGAAGACCCGTGTTGGCCAAAGTTTGGCGGCGATTGACATACGTGGTTACTTTCTTTGTGTACATCAATTCATGTTGTCAAACAGGTCCACAGGCCGATGGGCTCCGTGCTCCACACCAGAAAAGCTATGGGTTGTAGAGATGCTGGGGGGGACAAGCCACACACAAAACAACGATCGCACATATGCATGCATCGAGGTCAGGGTGCAGTGAAATATGAAAGCGATAATTGAGAACGGGAAAGACGAAGACGGATTATTTAATAGCATTACACAAACACATGTTGACACAACAGTTTTGGTGATGTGAAGGTCTCTCCAAGCACCCGCGGAAGGTCAGCCCGGAGCAGCTGGCTCCAGAGCGCAGTGGGGGACAGATACTGCAGGGGGGGGCATATCACGAGGTCAATCGGCGGTCACGGGTCATATCACGAGGTCAGGGGTCAGACAGCGGGCGGCCCGGCCGCCGGAGAGAAAGTGTTCCCTTACACACTGCGGTGGGCCGGTGATTTGCGGAGCGAGGACCGAGTGGTGTGTGTGCGTGTGTGTGTGAAGTGATGATCGTGCGTGTGTGCAAAGTGAGGACCGCCCGTGCGGGCCAATCTACGGAGGCGGGACACCCGACAAATGACCCGTAGAGACCGCGGCATGCGAGAGGTCCTGGCGTGGCGGGATTCAGGACATCTCCTAGGCCGGGTCCAGTGGGACAGCCGCGGGCCAGCATACCGAGTGACAAATGAACGCAAATGAAGGAGAAACTGTAAATAGCGCGTAGATTGGACACGCGACACGCGCACGGAACGAAGGCAAATTGGAGAAACTTTGAGTCGGTGCATATTTGGCCGCTTGGACAAACAGCCCGGCCCCCGGGAAGGTAAACACGGAGGGACAGGGTTTCACTTTGATGTCAGCACGTGAGAGACGTGCCGCGTGTTGAACGTGCCACGTGTCGTGTCAGGCAGCTGTGGAGTAACGGTGTGTGCCGTTGGCGACCAGTACCCGTATTTTAATGACAGCCTACGCCTCAAAGCATTTCAGTTGAGAGTTGAAGTGACGGGGACAGGGACAGCTAACAAGGGCAGTCTAGCACTGCTATGAGACCAGCAATATGATGATGTAGGAAACGACAACACTGGGTTTATGAGTCGCTCGGTTAACTCGATGAAATTGGAGTTAGTTCTAAATAGACGCTTATGATCACAAAAGGAGGCATTGCACTATGCTCCGTATTTTGCATGCTGCTATGAACATTTGACAGGAAAATATAATTATCCATGTTTATTTGGAGACTTCGTATGTTAGTGGATGCTCTTTGACATTTTTGTTATCCAAAAAGAAACAAACGTAAAAACAAAGTATAAAGAAATAAAGTCGTACCGCGCGCAAGGTGACGACTGACGTTATATCACAAATACATGTCCATTAAAATGGTCCCGCAGCCGTTACACAAACACTACCCAGACATAATTCAGCCACGATTCGACCACGACTCGGCCTCGCCATCCCACCACAATCCTGCCGCCGGGTTCCGCCGCCACACCTGTCACCGTGAGAAAACAGCCACGAACAAATCCGCCACGGTAGCACTGGGTGGCTGAGGTGGAGCTGGCCGTGACCACAGACTGCTGTTCGAGCGCAGGAGTCAGGTGGAGTTGGAGCCTGGAGGCAACAGTGTGTGGTGGTGATGAGTGGTTTCTAATGATTACTGATGAGTATGGCTATGCTTAACTTCCCTTACAGCACCAGTCAGCGGCATATAGCCTTGTTTGTTTGTTTATTGGGACTTTAGGGCGCGTCGACTGCTAAGGTCACTTTGCGCGCAATATAGCCTACATGAGCCCCACAACAACCCACTCTAAACCCCTCAGCTGTCCCTCCCGCCACGTGCCCCCCCCCCACTCCCCCAGGGCGTCTGCTTTTTACAGTCTCCTCTCACCCCGCAGGCAGCTGTCCAAAACAAGGCCCTCAAACCACCATACCGGTCCACTCGTGCACTCACCCCCACCCCGTTACCGTCCATGCTCCTGCACATATTGAACACTGCCCCTGTCTGACCCACATACCACCAGTTACCCCCTGTCGCCCCTACATACCGCCTGTCACTCGTCATTTCCAGCCTGCGGTGACCAGAAGACACTGGACGCCACCCCATCCTGTGTCTACGTCTCCTCATCCTCCCTCGTCTCCACCAGGTCCAGCAGTTGGCGGCGGTAAATCACAGTTTCGGCGGACGCGTGTGGTCAGCGGACTCCACCCCTCCGATCCTGAGGGGTGTCCCCCCCCTCCGTCCCCCCTGTCCGGCGAGCGCCAGGTGATCGGAAGTCGGCCAGACATCGGACCCACATCAATCATAGCCGCTTCCCTCCGGCCGGCCCGGCGGCGGAGCGGCCGGCGGCGGCTCGACGTGTTATAGCCACGGCACTTCGCAGAACTGAACCAGGCCTGCGCTTACTTAAATGACTCCTAAGGTGATAGCTTCTACTATGTGAGCACTAAGCGTGAAATGGAAAACTAGAGCGTCTTTGATGGTGATTGACATGCGTTCAAGGTGTCAGTTTGTTTAGGAGTTATGACAGCGTGATAGTGCAACAGGCTCAACCGATGATTATTGGGCAAAGGGTGCCACTTTTTCAGCGCGTCATATACTAGTTGCTTATAGACAGGGGGAGTGTATCAAGCAAAACGCTTCCAGCATGGTACAACCAAGCGCCATAAATAACGTAGCGTTTAAGGCCAGTTCAGAAAACAAAAAGTAGACTTTTATAACCAATGCCAAGGTCTGTCTAAAACGGATGATTTGTAGTGATTCGGATAAGCCTTCCATTGCGTTTGTAACGTCATAAATATGCGCATAGCTAATTTAGCCTATGTATCTCGATTCGTTGCACATTGGACATCGCCATGAGAACAACGCATAATATAATACGCCGCATACCTAAAAACGGCGTGAAAGGACGACCCGTCGAGAAAACTTCCGGTCTCTTAAATTCCACCAGGAGTTCCACCCTCCCGGTCTCTCAAATTCAACCAGAAGTTCCACCCTTACTGTCTCGCAAATTCCGCAAAATATCAAACCGTTCCAGTATCATCACGGTACTGACGTCTGATCAAAGCAATGCACACTGCAGCAGACAGAGTGACACACACACCCGACTCCCGTGCCGACTTCTGCAAGACGCTGGGCCTCGCCGCGCCACCAGCGCCACCTATGCCCGTCGTGAACATTGCAGGGCGACCTCTTGCAACATCGTCTCGAGCTCGCCGACGGTGGCGCCACCAGCGCGTCTCACCGTCGACTCGGCACCTCTCCACCATGGGCGTCGCCACCACTACGGACACTGCGGGCATTGTCCCCTGTCATTTTCGGCCATCCCTATATGGTCCACTGTCAAAATACACGTGTTCTTGGATTTGTCCCCGGTAATTTTGCCAGGGCAATGGTCAGTGGCGGCGCCATTGTTCGCCACACACAGAGGCTAATAAATCGAGCTGCGTACGGCGCAATGGCCGCGCGCTTACGCAAGGAGACCACAAGCGTTACACTACAGGCGGGATGCGGCGGGATGCGGCGGGTTTCGTCAGCAGCCGAGTGTTTGGTTAGCCGCTCACCGGCGTCGTGAATAATTCAAGCCGACGGAAGGCTAATGAAAGACAGTTCGTAGCTTCGTACGTCGTAAGAATAAATTCGTGAAGTTGAATGGCCCCGAAACGGGCCCGAAGCGAAGGTGTCACCATAATAAAAGGAATATATTTGTAACAGTCGCATTCTACCTCAGTTTTAGTTATAGGAACTAGACGTATAAACTATAGTACAATGCAATTAAAACAATATAATTATCTTGAAATGGAACTGACACACACCAACAGCTACCAGCCACATCCAAACCCTACATCCCACCCGACCCCAAGCACCCTCTACCACCCCACCAAAACTCACAACCCACACACTTACCACCAAAGTCTTCCCATTGTCAGTTGTTCACACAACCGCGCTACCCAGACTCCCCTTCCTGCGGCACGTGCCCTGCGCCCCCCGCCTCCATCACCCCTTTGATACCCCTCCCACCCGGAGCACCCCTTCTAGAAGCCGTTAGCGGTGCCGTCCCCACACCGGAGACGTGCTGCCCACTCCAATCTCACGCCTGCTCCGTCAACGTTAACCCGACCAGCTGTCCACTACCCAGCCCCTCGACGGACACGAGACGAAACCACTCGCCAGGCACGTGCCCCTCGCCAGGGGGCCAGCCGTTCCGCCCCTGATCAGGAGAGGGAGAGGAAGGAGATTAGAGGGACACGTGGCCGCCCCCAGAGGTGGACGAGAGTGACTGACAGGACCTTGGTTACCTGGCGCACTGCGCATAACTCTACACCGCAGGTCAGCCAGAAACGGACCACAAAACGCAAGAGTACGCGTGAAGACGGAGTGGTACAAGACGAATTGACCGACAGTTGGGCGGATAATTGGACGGTGGGAGAGCGTGGGGACGTACAAAGTACCCGATATGACCCTCTGACGAATGACGGACCAACAGACAAACTACCGACGACGGGAAAAGGCGCGAGTGACGGGTAGCGCACGCCCCAAAGCTTAAAAGCGGCCCGCCACCGGCCCCGCCTACGGCCCAACCAACCAACGGCCGGCGCGACGGATGGACACGCGTCAGACGCGTTATTGTCTCGGCGATTCGGCGACTGGAATACAGAGCCGCACTGACAGCTCGGTGGACTGAGAGTAGGGCCGTCAGCTGATGTGACCTGTCACTCATGCCAAAGGCCTTCTCTAAGGAATTTTTACTGCAGGGGATTTCCACTGGCGGACCTATAGGCTTCGGGTTTGGGGAAAAAGTTTGGTTCTGTTTCGTCAGCGAAATGATAGTGATTGGGGGAGGGGGTGGCGTCGGGTCTTCGAGACAGTTCAACGCGCTTTTCTTACCGTCGACTGCGGGAATTTTTGCGTCCACTGGTAGGGGGAATTTCTAGACATTGCGGGGGACAAATCCTCCAATTAGCATGTTAAGCATGTTTGCACCTGGCCGGTCACAGATCGGATCAGGCCGGTCAGAGATCTGATCAGGGTACGGCACCTGGCTGGACGACGGAGAGAAAAGATTGACAGGAGTTGATGGTTGGAAGGCCAACAGAGGATGCCGCACCGACAAGGAAGAGCGGGGTGGCTTCGGAGTAGAGTTGAACATTCGTATAACCAGATATCTCTTTTGTATAACCAGACATTCCAATCACAGACAATACTTAAGTGAAATCGAAGCAGAAAATCGCAACAATTAAACCATGCAAATATATATGCCACGATCATGTATGTTTTGGTGTTCTACGGCGGCGCTAATTCGGGGTTATGTGGCGTCCACATGCAACTGTCATTACAATCTCGAAAAAATCGCAAATCTGAATTTCAAAACCAAACAAACCGTCAGCAAACCGTCTATACAGCTACCGTCTTCACATTCCCGTCAGGCCGTCACTATCACCACCAACCAAAGCCACTACCCAGACTGAGACTGACAGCAGCCTTCATAGCGAACCCATCAGACCGTCCACTCACTCCATTTCGCGCCTCATTTGCCTCCTGACGACTCGATTGCCGCATCTCGGACCACGTCAAACCGATCATCCACGCGCTAAGCGAAGCGTGATCCAACGGAAAACACCTCCGACGCGCTAACCGACGCGTGATCCAGTCTATCGCCCAGATCACGTAGTTCGGAAGACCGCCTGGGGCAAACTCGCTCCACACCAAAACGATAGACTCGAATTTAAACGCTCTCACTTTCAGCCATAGGCGTAGGAACGCGGGGGGCCGTGGGGGCCATAGGCCCCCTCACTTTTTGCCAACTTTTTGGTTGCTGAAAATCAATTTTTTTTATTTCGCTAAGCAAATTATAAAGCGCAATAGATTCGCGAAGACGAAAGGAGCTCAAATCTGCATAGAAATCCTGAGTAGGGGGATTGAGTTCCCCTTCAAGACGAGATCAAAGTTTCGCTGGCCCCCTCACTTTTCGTCACGTTCCTACGCTACTGCTTTCAGCACCTTGATAAACACATATTTATTCTTACCTTCAGTTTGGTGATTGCGCTATATGTATAATTGTTTCAAGCTTCAAATGTTAGATGTTGTATTAGCATGGACCTTATAGTAGTGACTACTCCTAAACAAAACTCCAGCGGATTTCAAACAAAAGGCACGCTGAACTGTTTCGTCATGATTCATTTACTCCAGGAACCAACCAGCAAACTCAGCAGAAGCACAATCTAAGAACCACCCACAAAACCTCGAGTCACAGCTCCCCAAAAACGCCCCGTCCCACGACTCTACCACCCAACAAAGCCCCGGCGCCGCCTCCATCCGCCGCTGGTGCGCCGCTATTGTCGCGCGCCACGGACCGCGGCCATTGTGACGCACCGGCGGCGGGCACGGGGCGTGACGAACTGCGCGCAGATCTGACCGGCGCTCGCCGAGCCGCGTCAGAGTACGTTCAAATCGGGCAGAAGATGGTGGAACAAACACAAAGTCAGTCGGACAGTGTTCCAACCAACTGCAGAGGAAACTCCACCATGTTCAGTCCAACCAACTGAAGAGGAAACTCCATCAATGTTCAGCACTGTCACGTCTCGTCCGTTGTGTACGAGCGCGAGTTGTTTGTGTGTGTGTCTGTGAGGCGGAGCGGTGTGCGTGTGTGCAGAGGGGAGCATTTTGGTGACCTATTTGCGTCCGAGGGTGGTGACAAGGCGGCACCCTGGGATCCGCCCACGACACGTTCCAGACACTGACACTGACACAGAAGCGGAAACGGGCCAGCGGAGACGGCAGCCCATGAGAAATTGCGTACAAATTTGCAGTGATCTTTTAGGAGACTGTTGTGTGAAGCGAGGGTTAGATTAATAAAAACCAAACATCAAAGACAGCGCAACGTTATTATCGTTTATATTATATTGCTCCACTTAAAAGCAAGATTGAATTGCGACAAGGATATATTTTTGTCATGGACATAGAGCAGGCTGATGACCTTTGTCTCATCTTCTTCTACAGTAAATATGAAACGTTCTTCATCGCAAGAATGGGCTCGATCTACCATAAGCGGATATAAGGACGTTCTGACTCAAAGCAGCTTAATGAATTGAGGTGTTTCTGAGCGTTTGACTGATGAGTTCCGGTGAACCGGACGCGGTGTAACATCACACCCGGCACGCATACGACTCCCATCTCACCACCAGGTGTTCAGAGACGGCGCAGCCGCCGCCATCCCGAGCACTCACTTTCGCTCTACAAATAAACCCACGCCGAAACAACAAACCACCTCTCACAAATTGATTACACCCTTCGCCTCATTTACGCTAGACCAAACGAAGGGGGCGGCCAAGAGGGGAACCACGCGCTCCGCACCGGAACACGCGACTTCCTGCGCCCTTCCCGACATTTAATTAGTCAAATCCGTCTCGGCGGAAAGCCGAGTCGCACCATCACCTGCATCCCCGTCCCCACGATTAGGGGCATGACGACGCGTGCCGAGCTCGGCGCTCCACTGGAACCGCTAATTCGCACTTATCCGCGCTTTGAATGGGCTAAGTAATTCGCAACCAGTCAAATCATCAAGAGAGAAAACAGCAATTAGCGCCGGCTCGCGAGGCGGGCTCGGCGTGAACTGTCATGGCGGACGCAGCGACGCTGCGCAGACACGCAGAAGACCAGCCGACGACGGCCGGCACGTGCCCCGGAGCTTTTGAAACTCCAACGGGCGGGAAACCCGATACTCGCCGAGCGTCGCGCTGTCGGCTGTGATCGGCCCGACCAGACCGGGGGATGACAGACGGGAGCGGATATTTTCGCAGAGATGACGAGCTCGCCGCGGGAGCCGGCTCTTAATTATGGCTCCAATGGCAGCGTCGACGGTAAGTTGTGGCCAATTACGGCGGCTAAAGCGCGCTTTTGTCTGCTGCCGCCGGCTGCTCGGAGCGGGCATATGTGGTGGAGACCGCCCGCCGGCGGAGGCATTCATGGCGCCTCAAGAGGCCACCGCGGCAAACACCGGAGATGCGGCTTTGAGGCGGTGAACGGGGCGGCATCGCCGGGCAAGGACAAGCTCGGTGACGGCCACCTGGGTACGGGGGAGATGTGACAACTGACAGACGCGACCCGTAGGCTGGGTAAACGGTACAAATCTATTGGCCTTCTGAAGCGACAGTTATAAGGATTGGTCGTTGCCAAATGTTTTGATACTTATGGGTTTAGCATGACGATGGCGAGTCGCTGATACAGAAAGGAGTAAGCAAACTCGTTACCGCCAAAATACCGAGGATAATTCAAAAACTTGATAGTTTTACTGCGAAAGTCAGTGTTTCACCCATGAACTTCAATTTCATAGTTCCAGTAGCGTTTAGGCAGGGGCTTAGCTAGTGGTTAAAGATCCTTGAAATTTACGACAGGGTTAATTAGAAGCACGCCCTCTTCACCGAAACCCCTAATGAGCTGGGAGCTGAGGAAGACACAGGTGGATTCCCGACAGGGCAAAGGTAAACACGCAAATGGTTCATTTTAATTGTCTTAATAGGCTACATACACAAAGGACAATGCTCACACAGCATACAATTAACTGGCAAACTTCAACGGCTTCTCGATGTCCCATCTGTTCTCTTCGCTTCTCCGCCACCCGCCGAACCATCACGGTCACCCACCATCCCTGCCACCCCCTCCCGACCCCACCCCGCCCCACCCCAGCCAAGCCCAGCCCACCCGACCCAGCCCGCCCCACCCAGCGCCGCCCCAGGAGCCGTGTCTCACCACGTGAGACCTCACACCACCATCCGCCTCAGGCACCCACCGCCGGTCCTCTAATTTAAAACCAGACCGGACAAAAAGCGCACCACTACCTCACGTGACCTCCCACAGATGTAGCCGCGAGCGCGGCAGGCCCGCCGGGGAAAGCAGGCTGATTACACCGAAGAATGCGCCAGTTACGAGCGCGGCGGCCGGCGCGGAGCAAAGCGGCACCGTCCGCGAACCTGCTGGACACGCGGTGAACTATGCAAATTCGTCCGCGGGGCGCGCGAGCGCAGTAATTTGCAGCGCCGAACAAGTGTACCCGCCGCGCGGCGGTCGCGGCGGCTGCGAAAAAACGAGCGGCACCACGCCGCGAAACCAGAGCAAAAACGGCGGCGACCGCGGCGACGACGGAGGAGCCACAGCGGTGACAAGGAGTCGCTGAAGGCTGCCGAGCGGTGGGCAATGGTGGCGAGCGGCGGCACCTCTGCCCCCACAGGTCTCCCACAATGGCGAGCGATGAAAGCTCCTGTGGTGAAATCAGATGACTTTGTTACTGAGGGGCACAAAAACGTGCTTACAAAACCGCAGCCCTCGGCGCCGCACAGGACTCCGGAGGGCGGTGTCTGGTTAGGGTTAGGAGTGCATTCCCGCATTGTTGCCGCATACTCCAGGCCAAATAACCGAGACGCGTTGGTACGGAGAGAACAATGCGAGGCAAAACTCTCCGCAAGTCTCGCATCGCCGCTCATAGAGCAAACATCCGGCGCGTTTGCCACTAGCAGGCGTCCCGAGGCCCCAACACTCCGAACCGCCCCAGTTTCACGCCCTCTCCCCTCTGCCATCCCGGCGTATCGATGTCGCCCACCCATCATTGGGGCTTTGGGGCGCTCCGACAATGGTGGTCATTTGGCGTCCATGACTAGTCAAACGATTTATCAATATTAATACAGAACCGAAACCACAGCGTCAGATAATTCGAACCATTTGATGAATAAGCGTGTCGGCTCCGCTTGTCTCCACTCCCCACGTTGTCTCTCCTCCCGCTGGTCCCCCGCTTGTCTCCACTCCCCACTCTCCACTGTCCCTGCCTCCACTGTCCACTGTCCTCCACTGCGCCTCCACTGTCCCTGCCTCCCACTCTCCACTGTCCCTGCCAGTACCCTGCTGCCCATCCCTGTGGCCTCAGCCTCCGCCACTCCATTCCCACCACGCTTCGCTATCCCTGATAATGACTCTGACTTGACTGCGTGCCAACTCATTCAGCCTCACAGCGCCCCCTCTCTCCAGAGTCCCATCCGCTGTAGCTTCCATCGAACGTTGAGCGCTCCGACGACCTCGGCCACTATTTGCCTCAGTTTTCGCCGTCCCTCTGTTCTCGCCGCCGCTCCATCGCTCCTCATCTAGCCCTGGCCAGGCCCCGCGGCGGCGGCGGCGGCGGCGGCTTCGGGCGGCGTCATTGACCATGATTTGTCCGCCCTGCCTGCCAGGTGGGGAGGACCGGCGCGGGTTAAAGGGCCTTGCCGCTGCCGCCGGCGGCACCTAACCTAACCTGGGCGGCACCCAGGTGATTCCCTAGCCCCGGTGCGCCCAGCAGCCGCGCCGTGCCTTGCCGCCAACAAAGGCGACTCGAGAACCCCCGAAGGCCGGTCACAGAGCGACGAGCGGCCGGCGCAGCCAGCAGTAACCGACAGCAGCCGGCGCGGTGTGTCGGCCGCCGTCAGAAGCCGTCCTCGGCCTCCGGCGGCGGGCCGCCGCGCTGACAATGGCTATTACCACGTGAATGCGCCGGCGAGGGAACGGCGGCCAGGCGCAGCAGTGTCTCCCGCGCGGCGCTCCCAGGCTGACGGAGAGGTGCTCCCAGGGTGACGGAGAGGTGCACTGTGGGGACGGCCCGGCGGCGGAGACGGCGCGGCGGAGACAATCGGTTCCGCTGCAGGGGAGGGGCGATATGGCACGGGGGTACGGGGAGAGAACTGGAGCATGAACGGGTGGGGTGGGGCTGGTCGCTGTGGTTGTGCGGAAGGTGAAGCGGTAGGTAACTGCCCTGCCAGCGTACATCGAAATTAGCAGCTAAGTCCACGGCGGAAGAGAGCAGCAGTAGAGAACGAACGCTGTCATCATAGATGGCTCAGTTCCAGCCTACCCAGATAGTCAACCATATCCCATAAATATACACAAGCCTACCCAGCTTGTCAAACAATATCCCATAAACATATAAATCCTCTCCTGGAATATCCCCAAGTAGTTCAGTAGTTCACCACTCGACCAACCACCATATGCGGATGTCCGCCCCCCTCCCGCGCCCCTATTCAGCAGTCCTCCGTCCAGCTAACGAGCAAACCGTTCGCCGTATCAGTCCTCGCCCCCGCCTCATCCTCCCGCCCCCGCCTTCTCTCTCATGAACGGCGCACTGTCCACACCCTCGTCCTCGCCGCATTCCCGGCCATCCAGCGTGGAGCGGCGCGGCGCAGCGCAGCGCAGCGCGGCGTGGAGCGGAGCAGCGCGCGGGGCAGTAAACAGGGCAGCAGAGGCGCGCCTGGGAACGGAAGCGTGACAGGCCGGCGGCTGCACACCTCATTAGAGCGGTACGACCGACCGGGGCGGCCTGGCGACGGAGGTGGACGGCAGGGCCCGGCCCGGTCAGACAGCCCGGTCAGCCCAGACAGGGCGGCACAGAGAATCGACAGTGCTGGGAGCGAGGGCAGGACAGCAAGGCAGGGGGCAGCCTAGGCAGGACCGGGTGGCAGGACAGCAAGACCGGGTGGCAGAGCAGCAGGACAGTATGTCATGACGACAGAGCGGACCAACCAACCTGGCGGGCCGAACGACTAAACGGACCAGGCAACAGAGCAGCTAGGTGACATGGAAGGACAGCAGGGTGGCATACAGGGTAGAAGACAGGGCCAGGCAGCACACCGCCCTCCTTTGGAGCAGGACCCGGTCGTGGAATATTTTAAGTACAACAGAACAGGACAAAGAATTTTGGAAAAAAGTACTGAGCAGTAGACTACAATAATGTCTTGAAGGTCAAGTATGGAAATAATAAGTCAAAATTTCAAAAAAGCACCCGTCATCAATCGAATATGCAGGCAAATTTAAACATCATACAGATGACGGAACAGTCTGGTGACAACCACTCAAGACAGTCCACAACAGTTTCAGGTGTCCCTGGAGCCTAAACGCTCAGTGTCTTTATTCCGACAGTCCGTTCCAGAGAGATCATGATTGATGAATCTATGATCACAATCCAATAAAGCCCGTCCCCGACTATCCCGGCGGCCACACATGTCGCCGATCGCACACAATGAATGCCTTCCCTCTCCGACCCATTCAATCCCTTCTTCAATCGCATTCGCGGCGAATGCCACGTAATGCGGCGCAGAAGTGGCGTTCAAGTGGCGCATCTCATCCATCACGCCCCGTCTCATCCAGTGGCGATAACTCAAATCGGCGCACCATTCACAGTCCGTCTCATTCACAGCGCGTCTTCATCCGCAGCCGCCACCCTCCGCGCACAATCCAAGGCCCCGCTCGCTCGCTCCCAACCGACTCCAGATTTCGAACGGAATCGCGCTCCAACGAACTCTGCCGCATTTCATCGGACGTTAGGGTAAGGCGAGCGCTGTCAACAACAGGTACCGGGTCGACGATCAAAGTTGTTCACTTGAGCCTTGGCGCGCCTAGTCCGACGCCAACGCGCGGAGCTTGACGGTACAGCGTCGAGCAAAGGCAATCAGACAGGCGCTCGAATGGGTCATTCAGAAACGCTTTTTCCACTATAAATAACTAAATGCCTATAATATCGTATAACTATAACGCCGGCACGCTAAGCATTTCGTGCCACTCAATACATTCTCTATCACTTCAAGAGCAAGGCACAACATTTCGTGACACTCAATGCATTCTCTATCACTTCAAGAGCAAGGCATGAAACACCCACGCGACATCCAATCAGCTATGCAAAGCAGTGTACAGATGAACGCCTTTACACCATCGGCACGGCTGCACCATGCAAAACTCCACACCCCGGCGAGTGTTAGTGACGCTTGACCAAACTGTGACTGTCGGAACTATATACTACGTTAGTCGTAAACGGTTACCGCTGACAGAACATCACACTAGTCAGCAAGCAAGCCGTAGTGGGTCGATTCGATGTCCGTCACCGTTATAGACACGATGACAGTGGCGACACTGATGACAAAACCACGAATGGGGTTGTCCTCCATGACCCACAAAATCAGCTCCACCCACCCAACCAGGTCACTGTCCTGTCACTGTTCACCGAAGTCTCCGGCCATTCTCCGGCCACCAACAGACTCTGCCATCAATCCCGTCTGAAGAGCCTCTCCGTCTCCGTCCGCCTCCGGAAGACACCCCTCCACGGCCGACCCGGAGGACACTGCCGTGGCGTCCGTCACAAACAGCCGGCACGTTAAAGAGGACACCGCTGTCCACGTCACGTCACCGCCGCCCGGCCCGCCCACCTGCCGGCGACGCGACGGTCACTGCACTCCGGGTCCACCGAGCCGCCACGTCCACCGGGCCGGAACGAAGCCGAGCGTCACGAAACGAGGCGAGCGACAGCGCGCCGAAACAAGGCGCGCGACGGGGGCTCCCGAAACGGAGACGACGGCATTCCGAAACGGAGACGAGGCGGCGTCCTGAAACCAGGCGGAAGACGGCGACTCGAAACAAGGAGACGGCGTCGCACAACGCGGCGACTGTGCCTCGGGACAGGGCGAGTGTCTCCAGAAGCGCGGCGACGGAGCCTTCCGGAGCGAGCCGAGCCGTGGAGTGATCCATTGCCAGGGAAACAGAGCTCGCTGTGGGGCAACAGAGGCGCGTCCGGTGGCCGCCCAGCGAGCGACATTCGCTATTAATCGTGTCTCGCTCGCTGAGAGTGGCTCTGTGGTGACTGACCATGCCATGACCGAGAGCAGGATTTACGACTGTGTTATGAAGTTGAAAATAGACAACCTGGAGCTTCGATAAAATACCCATGGTGTTCCAAATACAATACACATGTTACTCGAAGAAAAGCAATAGTTTCATTAAGCTAATATCTGTCGCGACTGAACTATATAGTTGATGGCAGTGAGCAGAGCAAACCTGGGGACGTCCTCTACTTTTCAAAAGTGTCCTCCTCTCATCCACCTGTCTCCACCCACATCAAGTCCTCCCATGCAGAGAAACTACTCATCTGCCTCTATCCTGCATGAGTAGCAGCCCACCTGTTTCTACGACATGTCCTCATCTGCGAAGAAAGCTATCCGCTATTAGCACCAGGCCGAGCAGTTTCTGTCTTCGCCCGGCGGCGGGAGGAGAACCGAGCTGGGAAGAAGCGTCGCAGAGCCGCCGCGCTCGGTTAGGTGCGCAGTGAGCCGTGCGATGATCAGCCGGAGCAGCCGGCCGTGCCAGTTACACGACGGCACAGCGATGGACATCAGTGGTCAGGACCTCCGCTGACCTCGGCTGACCTCTAATGTCCTCCACTGACCTCCGCTGACCTCTGCTGACCTACGCCAATATCTGTATCGCTCGAGGCGAACCAGGAGCGGACGGTCGTGAACAGGGTTTGTAGCGCGATATTTCGATGAGCCATGGGCAGGCTGGCATTCAGATGATCATGATGATGATGATGATGATGATAATGAGGATAGTAATAGTTTTGGCTTTAAAAATCACATCTGAAACTAATAGATCACCTTTCACTATCCATAAAAATAAAGAATAGCTTGAAGCAAAATAGCTTGAGCATAACCTTCACGCAGAGTAAGGAGAGTATAATCTTCACCCCGTTGACTTTCAGCCACATCAAGGGAGAGCAACAACCACAAACGGAAACTCTCTGTTTGCAGTCGTGCGTTGAGGCCCACATCCACCACACCCGCACACAAGGCCGGCTGCAATAGACACAAAGACGCTCCTCACCTCTGTCCCACACGTCTGTCCCACACGTCTGTCCCACACATCTGTCCCACATCTGTCAGTCACATCTGTCCAACACGTGTCTCACCAGATGGTTGTGCTCAACACGTAGTACATGATGCAGCGTGACAATTGAATTATCGCAGAGGCCACAGTCGCCACCTACTGAATCATATTGCCTTTACCGCAGCGAACGCTCGGCGAGCCGTACAACAATGCTCAAAAGTGATGCACAAAATTGTTGGCACATTTTGAGCTAATAATACTAAACAACGATTATTATTGAGGGAAAACTCGCACATTATCCCATGGTTTCAGAAACTAGGCGTTGCTTTCCTCGACATAGTGGAACTTTTGATCAGCAGACCGATGTGCTGCACTGTCGCTGTTGCATAACACGAAACCACCATCAGTTCCTGAAAGCTTCCAACAATGCTCCATTTTCCTGACAATGCCTAGCGCGCCGTGTGGTCCCGGCAGGTACGCTGTGCGGTCTACGGACTACCGGGGTCCAGAGGGTGCACCAAGGCGCCCGGCTGGCACCGCCACAGTTCCCAGGCGCTGTACGCAGGGCGGAACAATAGGCCGTTAGCACCAATACAGAGGCGCTCTGTCGAACGGCGCTACGTAACCCCGTGTGGCACCGTGTGATCCCTCTGACCCTGTGTGACTCCTGTGGTACCTATACGCCGATACTGTTCAGCTGTGAAGACAGGGGAAACCAATAGACGGCCGTTACGGTCCAGAGGTCCCCGTGAGACCTAGAGGGGTCCGCCGGCAGGTTTGGTAGGGGTTTGGCTGAGGGTAGGGGTTCAGAGATAGAAGAAACGGTCCAGAAGTCACACGGTGATACAGCCACGGACAAATGTATAAGCACACCAACACCAGCCAAACATTGGCAGGGTAATTTGGGGGAATGACCGACCGAAAAATAACTGTTCGTCGTTTGGCCTTTTGCAAGGATAGATAGAATGGGATGGTGTTTCGCTGCAAGTGAGAAATTGCGCGTGTTGGTATGTTTCCTTGAATGCACCTACAGGCAACAAAAGGCCGCAACGGATTGAGAAGTGACGTTCTTGATGCAATTTAAAGCATTAATTTAAAACGCTAATTAGTAACTGGAAAAAACACGAGTTGCACAGGAGGCCAGCAGACTGCGTGGCATTGAACAATAACAAAACAATCATTAACGCCTAGTAATAGCGGCGATTAGCCAGCGCAGTCTTCAACAGCCGTTCAGGACGGGAAACGTGATGATATCGTTCGCTAACGAGATGCTAACCATCATATCAGCTCATCGCTACTGCAACATCTTATGTCCCCAGCCCCACCGATTATCAAGACGTCCAACCGGCACCGTCTTCAGCGCCACTAGACGTGTAACCCAGCTGGCGACACCGGAAATAAGATATATTCATGCATCGCCCCCTGCACGCGTGCACGCTTCCCACTCGGCAGCGGCATCAACACGTGATAATCGGTGTAGAGCGCCTTCGCTGCGAGGGAGACGGCCTGCTCGGGCGTGGAGGATAAACACGCAGCCACGTACTTATTAATGCGTCGCCATAAAGCCTGAGAGGCCGAGGGCGGGGCTGACAACGGAGGCTGCCGAGGGGCGTTTTATAGAGGAGAATCAAATAATTTAAGAAGATTAGGATGTGTGGCTTAATGTCCGAGCTTGAAACCATCAGTTGGCACTATTCGCTTATCTAAAATTGGAAGTAACGAGCCTTTATCCAATGATTCAGCAAGTCATGGGGTCAAAATCCACAAAAACCTCCCGGCCAGGCAATTTCAAGTGAAATATCAAGAGCGTAGCTTCAGCGTGTACACTTTATGAAGCAGGCACCAGGGCGGGGTCAGTCTCATTATAGACCACAGAAGGAGCTCGGTGATCACAGCAGCATCGTGGACCCACAGCGCGCAGCACGGGCCACGCAGCAGGGGGCTCACAGAAGGGGGGCTCGCAGCAGGGGGGCTCACAGCGGGTTGCGCACGGGCTGCGCACGCAGCGTCACAGCACGAGGCATTCAGAATGTACGCCAGACTGGAGGTCAGACAGGCACGCCGACGCCAGGCCGCTCATTAAAGACAGTAATTATGGCTTCATCGGTGACGGACGTCCGTTGTTGGTGGCGGGGAGTCAGCTGGAGGCTAGGACGGGGCGGGCGTGAGAGGCTGGACAGGCTGGAGGATGGTGACGGACGTCCGTTGTTGGTGGCGGGGAGTCAGCTGGAGGCTAGGACGGGGCGGGCGTGAGAGGCTAGACAGGCTGGAGGATGTCGGCAAGACTTCAGGGCTCGGAAGACAAGATGTGGCCTTTTTACTGTTTGTTTGGGGGGGATGTGGTGATTACTTCTTAGCCACTTTACACCCACGATCTTTGCAAATATGAGTCGGTTTGTGCCAGGCTAACAAATGCATCCCTCTGTAGATCCGCGTTAGTGGTGTGTGTACCACTTTTGCGCCAAGGCACCGCGACGGCCTGTAGGCAGTGTAGCACCCAACCCGTTAGTAGCATGCATTGTTCTAAGCAGCGCGTTAGCGACTTCACGGAGAGGGAGGGAGAGAGTTGGCCACTCACCGCACAACCCACATTCGAGACGGAACCACTGGCATTGTGCAGCAGTGCCAATGATCCCCAGCTAACCTATGACACGGATATTCGAGACGGAACCACTGGCATTGTGCACCAGTGCCAATGATCCCCAGCTAACCTATGACACGGATATTCGAAACAGAAACAGGAACAATGCATGTGCTTGCGTTTCAACGTAAGCCCACACACGGGTTTCCTTCCCGGGTGAGAACCGCCTGGCCACAAAGTTCCGAAAATGAACGCACAAACGATGCCGCGATCGCTTGCGACGGTGGATCATTGGTATAATTATCCCCTCCGATGTGTTCCATCGACGGGAAGTCGAATTATGGGTGAAAAGTGAGCGGAAACGGTCAAGGGCGCGACGAATTCGGATCAAACGCTGCGCTCGAATGGGCTTATACAGCTGTTGATACTTATAAGTGACAAATTAGAAGATTAATCGATAGTATCAGAACGGGCGTGACCAAGAAATCGACAGCACTTACATCTACTAGAACGCCATTAAAGGTTGACCTTGAATTATGGTATAAGTATTCATAAAAAGCGATAGTTAGGTCGATAAATTCATTGAAGCTTGATTTAGTTTCAGAAATTATAATACAGACAGAAGTCTGAGCTAACTAAGTTCTTAAACAAGAACTATAAATCAAACTAACATAAAACACAAACGCCGGCCTACATTTGCGTTCGAAGCGGAAATTAAACTTGAAACACAACTCCCACAATGACAACTTCAAATCGAATTAACCGCTCCACTCTGGTCCGTAATAATACCGTACCAGGCTGAGCCCCGTACCCGACCTACCACCCTGACCTCAAACCAGCAGGACAGCTCGTAACACCAGCAGCTCTGTAGGTGACCCGAGCTGCTTTAACAGAAGCTGACCCAAAACCAGCACGATCCATGACGATGGGCGACTCTAGCTGTTGGAAACAGCAGCTGACCCCAAACCGGCGCATGGCTAGCCCGCCGCCCACTAACGAACTCCGTTACAAAGGGGAGAAATCGAGCCGTGGATGATGTATGGCCATCGCTGGCTATAGATCAGCTTATAAGAAGCGCCTGAGGTCTACAGTCAGGACGAGGCTGACGGCGACGCAGCCGACCGAATGTGGGTAACACGCACTCCCGGAACTTAATGAACGCTATGATGAAAAAAGGTGTAGGTCATCCAATGTACAGTGATTTAGTGGGTGGTTATTTGGTTAGTTACCGATGTGGGCCGGGTTCTGCCAGAGACGTTCTCTGCTATCTGCTCTCCCGCCGCAGTCTCACTGAGCCGCTCTAGTGGTCACTATCTCCCATTGCAGCCCTTAGTCCCGCTCTCGGTTATTCTCCTGTCCATCCTCTGGTCACTCGGCCGCCTCTGGCTCAGCCGCCGCCTCTGCTCCACCTCGCTGCTCTGCTCCCATCGCTGCTCTGCTCCGAGTTTCGGTTTCGGCCATCGTCTGTCCGCATACAGTCCGACGTCGGGCCCCATAAAACACGCTGTTTATCCACACGCCCCTATCAATGCGATTAATGGGCAGTTCCGTATTCCGGGACGACGGAGCGCGAAGAGCAATGGACGCGGCGAGGACAGGAGGGTAGCGAACGACGCTTCCAAAAGCTCGCAATCACCGCGCTGCCCCCACACTCAGCGTCACACCAATAAACGGCGAGACGTATAAACTTGATCGCCTACAAATCCAGAATATGCGATAGTGTAGCGCCGCGTGACTTATAGTGGCGCGGTAAGGCACTTTGCTATTTGGATCCAGGTAGACCAAGTCTTTCGCTAGTCTTTACATAAAT
The DNA here is from genome assembly GCA_014673585.1 of Semibalanus balanoides. NCBI lineage: Eukaryota > Metazoa > Arthropoda > Thecostraca > Balanomorpha > Balanidae > Semibalanus > Semibalanus balanoides. The sequence goes on from VOPJ01005592.1 coordinate 37,243, forward strand.
GTATATTTATTACTATTCCCATGTAAAATCAGACCATATGCAGTAAAAATTCCGCGGAATGAGAACAACGCTTCACATACCGAACCCAGCAAAGGCCTAGAGCCGTACGTTCAGTCGTAATCCGTCAGTGACACAGGTATAAAGTCACCGAAATCCGCGCTTCCCACGGCCGCCACACCGTAACGGGTGCAGCGTACGACACCACCTGCCCTCCGGAACACAGGGTCCACGATCTGAGCCCACCACCGACGAAACGCATTGTAAATTCAAACAGCGCCCTCTCTCCGAACGGCGGCGATACCCATATACCATACGGGTCTGGGACCCTCGATCGCCAAGAGGCGGGAATGCGTCAGTGAGCAGAGGGCAGGGCCGATAGCGTAGAGTCGAGGATGGGGGCTGAGGGACCACGAGGGGCGGGGTTCGGCTACGTTTTTATCCACACGTGCGCCATGAATCCTCCTCCAGATACCAGCTCGGCCGCTTTGTTGTGGCACGGGGCGGGTCCCCTCTGACTCAATTATTCGAGACAATTAAAATCGGATGTAAATTTCCCGGCCGGGATGAGCCGCTCGTGACTTGTGTGGGAACGGTGCCCCGGACGCGGCGCGTTCACTCGGACCGTAAAACATTGGCCGGTCACAGCCCGAGCAGTCACGATTCAGCCACCGTCTGCTCACCGCCCGGGCAAAACACACCGCCACCCTGGCATTACTGAGGTCACGACTCACTCCTGACGGAGTTAGACGCGCTCCAGATTAATCCGGCTGCCGTAGCGCCCCATTCGCGGTGCTGTAGCGTTGCTTGGTATCGTACACTCCGTTCCAGCACCACCCCGAACCGGCTACCTGCGAGAAGGGATGGCCAGATTTAAAGCCGTCAACGGCTACTGTTGAAGGCAGGTAGAAAACACCGAGAGGAATTGGAGAAATGCAGGCGTCACTAGGAAAAGCGAATCGAGACCAGCAGCCTTGCCGCTGCGCCGCGGGTTAACGGCGATAGGTGACATCTTATTTGGGGACGTTTACTATCGGGATCTTATCTCAGTACGGCTATCTTATTTCCTTGACAGACGGCGGGCTGGTTGTTCTCTGAATGGCCAGACGACAACGAACATGATAGCAAGTTGATAAGACATTTTCGTCCCGGACCAAGGCACCTTAACGGCACCCAGGTAAACCACACAGCCACGATACAATCAGCAACACAAACTGAGCCTGTCCCAGCTACTGACGCCAGGTTTACAATGGTCCGAGTCTTCGAAGATTGAAATCAATTGGCAGCTAAACGACGTTGATGAATTTAGCGGATCGCGTGCCATGTTCTTTTGTCGGCTCGTCGGAACAAGTTGCCTGCATGGCAGCTGAAAAACCGTTACGTAACTAAGTGACGCCATATAATAAAATTATCTATCCGTAGACGAATTCGCCGACATCTGTTTCTCTCGCCATGTACTCAGCGAAAATGTATAAGTTGTCGTACGCAGCAGAACTCAGAGCGGTTAAAGCCGCCATGCCTCCGCTCCTTAAAAGACCTGGCAAACGACGTCACCCTCGAGACCCTCACGTGAGGACACTCGCCCTCTCCGACGATCCATACAGGACACCATCGTCCGACGGCCTGACACCGACAGACATGACGAAACACGGTCCAACAGGATCCAGCAGCACCCCCTCTCCCTCCCCGTCCCACTGCGGGAGCGCTGCAGTCGCCTCGGCAGCCATTCCGAGCATGTCATGCCCAAACGCGTCCGGTCGACCGTCACGACGACCGTTGACAGGTCATTGGGGTCGCCGAGTCGCGGTTTCGCCGCGGCGATCTCCCGGAGAAAAACTGCGCGGGTCATGTCTGATCGTTAGCCGCTGATGAAAACACACGGTGGCCGGGAGAGAGAAAGCCGACCTGAGTCGGCTCACCGAGGTAACGCTACTGAGTGAACGCTGCCAAGGTAATGTCTAATCTAACATCACCCGTCGGGAGCAAATTCATTGGCGAAACTGCGAGGGGCAGCCGGCCGGATGATTGGTAACGGCAGGTGACGCCCAGGGGCGATTTCACTACCGGCTTCCGCTATAAAATGGCCATTAATGACACGATCAACTGGTCGTAATTTGTCGATCAGTAGAATACCGCGGCTAATTGATTACTGAGAAGTCATGTGACAACGAAACTCGAGAAGTTGGCACAGGAAAGCGATGCAACATATTTTTACCGAGTACTAAAGAATGTTTTCACCACGACTAGTGGTGGTGTCACGACCCATCTGCCATCTGTTCACACGCCTGTCAAAGCGTGACGGGTACATCACCGTGTGTCGGTACGCAGGAGGTCACCCGAGGTCACGCAGGAGGGTACATCACCCAGGAGGTCACCGAGGTCGGCCGAGGTGCCACACAACGGTACTCACCTGAAACATAAGGAAACGCACGTCAATTCTCAGTCACACACACTCAATCACCATACACGTAACACCACCAACGACAAACCACCAACCCACCCAGCCATTCCACAATGACATACAACCGTCGGAGCTACCCCACCAAAGGCATTCCACCACTCATACTCCCATCAACAACCAATCCCGGCACCAAAACCGGCACCGGCACAGGCACAGGCATCTGCACCGGCGCCAACGCCAGCACCGGCGCCAACGCCAACGCCAGCGCCAGCGCCAGCGTGGCGGCTTTCTCGTGTCGTCTGGCGACCTCCATGGCCCCTGCGGGCATCTCGTGGCCACGACCGCCGTCCTCCGCCTGGTCTCTGCTCCCACGCCGCTCTGGAGAGCGACTGGCGCCGGCCCGCTGACCACAGAGGAGCGGTGGTGAGGAGAGCCGGCAGACGACCCTGTGGTCGGCTGCGGGACGACCCTGTGGTCGGATGCGGTGTAGGTGGTGTGGTGGAGCGCCGCCCCAGAGGTGACCTGGGTCCAGACTGAGGTCGCGGAGAAGGTGGCTTGAGAAGCATTCTAGGTAATATGAGACAGAAACTCGGCTGGATATCAACGCAAATGCAAATAACCTCCAACATTTTTGACATATTTCGTTGCTCCAACGTAGCTGGGTCTGGGGTTCTTCTGAAGAAAACTCCGCACTGATGTCGCAGTGCCTCACACATCTACACTGCTCCTTTTCTCAAACTTAGTTATCACTAGTCTTCAAAAACTGCACCGCTTGTCTCCGGCGCTCTGCATCACTCGCCTTCGGAAGTCTTCATTATCCCCCCTTCCTAGCTCACTCTTCACTCATTTCCAGAACCCTTCATCACAGACCGGCAATCGGATATCCGCGTCGTAAAAAATGACGAATGGGTGCCTGGCAGGCGCCGGCCGGGGTTAGGTCCGATTTCACCGTGACATGCTATGGTGGCACGGCGTTCAGCATGGTACGCCTTTGAGCCCGGCGAGACCGCAAGTGCGCCGGGGCGTCACGAGAGCACAGAATGGGCTCTACACGCGCCAGCGATCAGGGCCAGAGCCCAGAGAAGCAACTGTCCGAAGCACCTGAGTTCAGCGCGGCTGTATTGTCCAGAGTCAGTCATGGGTCGAAATGAGTTAGCGCTTCGGCTGCGCTGGTTTGATTTATCTGAAGCCGCTGAAAAAGCTGGCATGTGGCGACTGAGGCTGGTCTTTATAGTTGTGTTAGCAGCGCTCTAAATGCGGAGTGCCCTGCCACGCTCTAAATGCTGAACGTATATGGGCGAAAAAGCATGATGACGATAGCAGAGCAAACAATGCTCACGATAGGATACGCAAGTAACTGCAGCCGCTTGTAAATGACGCTTACAAATCTTCGCCCAGGAGTCACTTTGGGAACGTGACCCTTGAGCTTTCTACCACCCTCGCAGACCGGCAGCTAATGAAGCCGTCTCATGCTCAAGTCATCGCATCTGACCCTGGTCCGTGGTCCGACTTTCCCGTTCGGGTCGTGACCGGACTCCTCCCAAGAGCCGATGTCTCACGGCATGAAGCATGAGAGACCACCGTGTCACCGGCGGTCACCCGTCGATCACCCGGCGGTCATCCGGCGGTCATCCGGCGGTCACCCGTCGGTCACCCGGCGGTCACCCGGCGGTCACCTGGCGGTCACCCGGCGGTCACCCGGCGGTCACCCGGCGGTCACCCGTCGATCACCCGGCGGTCACCCGGAGGCGGAAACAGAGGTCACCACAGGAGTCATCAACCACCGGGCTGTGTGGGAGCTTTGCGCCAACACTACCATCGCCACTGACACCGCCACTGACACCGTCACCACCACCGCCGCCGTCCCCAGTATCAGGGCCACGACAATCACCATCATCATTTAGATCGGCTTCAATCACAGCGCGGTTGTAACGGATATTCAACGGCTTTTGGCGAAGAGACAGACGGAAATGGGCGAAAGTTCATAGGTGACGAGCCGTTGTAGGTAAGGTCAAGAGGCCATTGCGAACATCGCTTATTCCACCGTGTAACTGCACTCAGCATCAACATAAACACCATCATTGGGTTGTGTCGGGCGAGCATGAAGGCGCTCAGGTCAGTACATTCCCTCATGGATCAGACCTGCCTTCTCACCATCCTTCACCTGACCCATGGGCACGGTGGATCGTTGCAGAGCTGCTGGCCGTTACGGAGCGTCTCCTTGCAACGGACGGAATACACGAGGGAAGTATCCATTTAGCCGGTTGGCGTGAAGCAGCCAAACAGTGGGCCGCGTGTTGGCGAAACACCGCATACCAACATACCATACCGACGTACATCGCCCCACGCTGAGGAAGTTGTCTGGGTCATACGGGAAGTATTTAGGTAGATTTACTCAGCCATTATTACATCAACAAACAGCTTGATGATGCCGAAATAATAACCGCAGTGAGGTAGGCATGCTCTATCTTTATCCACTCAAAGGATTCCTCGAGGACCCCACGAGGCATTATGCACACGGCCATTACAGAGCCAAAAACTCCCATCCCGCAGTTTAGGCTGGATGGCCATGACAACTGGCCATGATCCAGCCTGAGCGCCACGAGTGCACCCTACCGTCCAAATGAGGGTAAACAATCGCCAATTTGGCCACGGTAATAAAAGATCAGGGTCGCCGGAAGCGGCGGGACGCTGCGGCGACATCCGCTCAGAGACCCCGAGGGTGCGAATTACAGCAGACATAGCTAGTCACCCCGGTACCCTTTCTCGATCTCCTGGAGAGAATAAAGTCATCGAGGCACGACATTTAGTGCAGTCTATTTTCAGAAGGTTGAATATGCTGCAACCGCAAGACTGCGATTTAACGTTTCAGGGTTTTAAACATAGAATAAATGCGCGCTGTCTAAGCAGCATGTCTGTTCGTTGCCTTTCCTGTACAAGGAACCAATATCCAGGAATTCCGGGTCCATGAGACTTCCAGGTCCATGAGGCTATAGGAATTACGTGCACCATTTCAAGAACTCGACAAAAGTCTGCCGCAAAATATCACAATACTGATGTACATTGTACAATGCCGTAGAGATATACGAAAGGCCCTGTGTGCGATTACCTCGGACCCAACGATTCGTTTGTGGTTATATTTAATCATATTAACACAACATATTCGACGATGGTGTTAGTGGGACCTTAGTGGTAAGTGGGACCTTTGCTGGTGCAGTCGCGCGGCACTGAACACCCGACGCTGAAGCTCTGGGGACTCCCGAGCCCTCCGCCGGGGACGCGGCGTCTCACCGGAAGTCACTAATGACCTCTGAGCGGGGCAGGAATGCGGAGCCGCGGCCGAGTTCACACGCCGCTGACCACAGTCAGACGGTACACAGCGCACTGGGCGGCGCGGTGGTGACCTGCAATGACGGCCTGGGTGTCCCCGAACACTACGTGACACTACGTGACCTGCAATGACGGCCTGGGTGTCCCCGAACACTACGTGACACTACGTGACCTGCAACGCCACCCAAAGGGCTTAGCAGGTAGCGGTGTTGCCTGCAATGTGCACCTGTGCAGGCCTGGGTGTGTCACCAATATAACGTGTCGTGCAAAATCACCACAAGTGGCTAAACAGGCGTCGGTGTAGCATTCAATGCCGGCCATCATGGCCTGCAATACGCCCGGTCGAATCCATAAGGAATAAACAAGCTGGTTTGGTAACCGAAACATAGGAATTCGGACGAAATTCAGAGAACCAGCTCATTTCACTTCATTACGCTATATTACTGATCTTGTTTAACTTTCTCCAAAAAATGTAGGCGATTGCTCCTGATGCTCCCATCTCTCTTGCGTTTCCCGTCAGCCGTTCTCAAAGTGTGTCTGTAGGCCCTAATTTGGCCACTTCAACAGTGGCCAAAATAAATTGAATTCACACGCTGCGCCACGTTGACTTCTGATCCCACGATCCACCAGTGAGAGAGGTGAGGTGAGGAGCCCGTGCAAATGGAGACCCGCCACTGAGAGAGAGGGAGAGAGAGAGAGAGAGATCCCGGTGCAAATGGAGGCCCACCAGCACTTCTGAGAGACAGGTGAGAGGGAGAGATTGAGAGATAAGTGAGAGTGGTGAGAAAGAGGTGGGGTACAAATGAGATGCGCACTGGGATAAAGAGCGGACGACCGAACCGCCGCAGCGAGTGCGAGGTGAGTGCCCCGCTAATTAGCTCAATGAGAGCAGGAGAAGCGAACCACCGCAGCGAGTGCGCAGGTGAGCTTGCCGCGCTAATTAGCATCGACAATGAGGCAAGGAAGAAGGCCGAACCGCGCGCCGCGAGTGGCGAGGTGATGCCCCGCTAATTAGCTCAATGAGAGCAGGAGAAGCGAACCACCGCAGCGAGTGCGAGGTGAGTGCCCCGCTAATTAGCTTGATGAGAGCAGGAGAGAGGAGTGCAGGAAGGGCCGCGGGCGGAGGATGACTCGCCAAGGCCAAGGAGAACGCCCCGAGAGAACGCAAGTGTGATGAGGATCACACGGGCTGCAGAGTGCATCAGGTGCAGAAGTTCACAGGCGCCTGAGGTAAGGGTGACGCATGCACAGGAGCCAATCATGGTGATGATGATGAAGATTGGGGCTCACATGGACGCTGCCACAGTCAAGGTTATATGGTGTTTAACAGGGGTGAATCGTAAGAGCGACGTCTTTGTGAAATATCCCGGGGGACCATGGTGACATCAACGAGGTCATAGAAAAACATCCAGCAGGCTCCGTAAGACATTCCCTGGATCGGGTGACGGCGTCTGGTGGGTTATGTAAAATGTTGTTGAACTCATGTAAGAAGTCACCTTGGTCATGTGAAACATGTCTGTAAACATCGGCTGAGCAGAAAAATATCCAGCCACTAGCTGCATCGTATAACGATGAACTGACGGAAGTCCAAAGAGCCATTGAGGAGCGTGTATAGCTCCACCCGAACCCTATCGAGCTGCTCTACGGAGCCAAACGTCCATTACTCCGATGCCAGACCATTCGACTCTGACGGCACGCTCCTGATCCACCTTCGTCCTAATCCTTCCTAGACAGCAGACGGCTCGGCTCCCGCCCCTCTACTCCTGTATGTATGTGTGTCTGTGTGTGTATGGGTGTGTGTTTGTAGACCGGCCAGACTCACTCTGGTCGGTCGACATCAAAGCCCGGTGTTTATTTGTACACGCCGATGGAGCGGTGGCCGGCCCGTTGGCGAAACTGACCCCAGGCTATAGGACTGGCAGGATCGGACCAGAGCTCGTCGGAAGTGGTGTATTTTTCGTGTGTTCTGTTCAGATGGTTCAGCGGCAAGCCTTTGATACTCTGAATTCATGCTCAAGCCTCCCATGCTCGGTCATTCTAGATGAGTGAAAACGGGAGTAACGTTATGCTGGTTTTATCCCATGAAGAATGAAATTGCAGCCCCAGAAGCCTTCTGTCTCCATTGTGCTATAAAGAAGTAGCGGCTCTGCCAAGCTGCAATTTGCCTCGCACCAATAGCACCACCACGTCAGCGAGCACCGGCTAAATATGCATAATATGCCTTAACGAGGCACGATGGGCTTAACAGAGATGCCGACCAACAATGTGGGCGTGTAAGTAGCCACAATGCAGGTCTGGGAGTACGATGAGAAGTAGCGAAGTGGGGTGATCTCACAGAATGGAGGGTAGGTAAAGAGACAATGAGCTGGACGATCGCTGTAGCTGGGTGGTGGGTCGATGCTAAAACAAAGACATACCTTGTGGTTTGTTGGACTGCAAACGATAAGTCGTCCAGAATAGAGATCAGAAATGAGGGTGTAGACTTTAAAGTTACTGCCATATAATATAGAGTACATGCATATTAAAATGAAGCGGCAGAGCAGACTGGGGGGGGGGGGCGCTAAAGCTCATTGAGGCTATCAAGCGCGGCAGATCAGACCGATTTGAAGGGCGTGAAGCAAACGATCGAAAGCCAAACTACGTAAACCAAACGAAAACAATGCTCAACTTGCAGTTTTTACCCAGCACAACACACAACGCCCTGCAGATGTCTCAGCAGCGTCAGTCTCCTTGACGACATCACGGCCAGTTCACATCACGACCCCCAGCCACGCGTCACAGACCGTGATCACGGATCTCAGTCACGGTCATGCGGACGACAACCTTCGCCGCAGCAGACGCAGCCCGATCTAAACGCCGCATGACGTGTCCCGGAGCCGTTTCCGCAGCCGCTGTCAGCTGCCTGGCGTCCTCGTCAGGATCATGGCTACTGAGGGTGACGAGTGTGACCCTAACGAAACGGGCTAGCGAATGGAAGGCGCAGCTGTGCTGGATCCGCTCACACCGGCGGACAGACTGAGCCGATGTCCTCCAAACAGCCAAAAAAGGCTGGCTTGGAGGGATGAATCCCAAAACACCTCACAGAATAATCCTATATTATAAAAATATGCATTCGAATTTAGCTTGCTTGATGCGTTACGTACTTATTGAAATGATTTCAAGCACAATTTCCGCGATGAATGTTGCTAAGATTTTCATACAAATTAGAAACTTTTTAATTTCAGACGTTTTGGAGAAAATGACGTCATCCCCCCGCTCCACCCTTGGCTTTGTCAATGCCACGTTCTAGCACAGGTTTCTGTCTGAGGACTCTGGAGTGGGATGAATGCCAGGTATAAATTCGAGAATGATCAGCAAAAGCTGTCCATAGTCGAGATACTAATCGCATGGGTTTAATTGGATATACAATGAGGTCACTGAACATTCCAAGCCTTTCCTCATATCATATCTCGAAATCGGTATGATAAATATTACGTATTAATCGATAGCATTTCGATGGCCGGTGCAAGGCGATGGAACTATTGAATTTGAATGCGCTGATGACACGAATAACGGTACCTGATATCACATAATATCATCCACGAGGTGCCTTACGAGCACTATACTAGCGAGTGATATCATCGCCTTACGAGCTTTGGGCGAATTTGAGGTCTACACTAGTAATCAGCCAAGATTTAACGTGTGGTTTTCCTTGCACTACTGAATAATCGGCAGGACAAGCAGCTTCCCAGGTAACCGCCGTATTCGGCGTTATAACGGTGCATATCCAGAACAAATCCTCTTTCCAGTCAGTCAGTCACAACTCACACCAAGTCTACCGAAACTGGTATACCGGCCATCCATCCCTGACGAATGCTGACGTCCGATGGATCCATACCGACCATCCATCGGACGTCAGCATCCGGCATCGTCAGCATCGTGAGCCGGCATCGTCAGCAGCGTCAGCCGACATCATCAACATCGTCAGCCGGCATCATAGTACGCGTGCGTGGATCCGAAGATAGGAAATACAGAATCACCTTAAAATTAGAGGAATAATTAGAGGAATATCAGCCCGATCCAAGGTTTTTGACGGGAATGTCTTTGCTGTGAATTCTGTATCTTTATCCCCCAAATGAAATGAATCAAGTACAAAAAAATCAGCAAATCATAAACAAATACATTATGAGTGTAATGTATCGCAAAAAAGGTTGTCATTAAAAGTGTATAGCATATTACACGCTGTTTTATATGCAAATAAAGTTTCTAGCACGCATTGGTATTTTCCCAGTACCGCAGCCGGCGCTCCACGTTTTCCGGGATCGCCAACCAACGATCCACAATCGCCACAAACTGCCGACGCCGCAGATTCTGGCCACACCTCCGGCGCAGCTGCCCACGCGACATTCCTTCCACCAGTCGAACTGCCCCGCTATGTCGCCACCGCCTCCTCGGAGCCTCCCTCCGCCTGCCTGACACCTTTGGCAGCCACCCGTGGCGCACCAGAGTCGCGTGTCACGTGATCTAAGTGGGCCAATCAGCAGCCATTGAGAGCGGCGCCAGCTGTCCGGGTCACCGGCAGACGGCGGCCCGGTCACTGTCGCTGAAGCGTCGTCTATAGTGTCCTCAGTGACCAGAGAGGATGCCGGATGACAATGATGAACCGTGGCTGAATCCGCACGGTTAATCAGAGGTCACTAGAACTGAAAAGCTGGAACATGTATCCACAGCTTAGCGGATTCCCCATCATAATCATACCAATAACCGAGTAAGAGTCATCCGAGGAAGAGTCATGCCGAACCACAATGTTCGACCCAAGCGTTACGTCAGATCCGCGGGAAAATCCGTCCGTCAGACCTCAGTACTCAGCCAGTCAGATCAGCCCAGCGGACTGACCTGACCTGCTCTGCTCCAGTTCCGCGGCGGTCACTCGAGCGCCATTCATCACTCTCCCGTCATCCGTCATCCGTCATCTGCCGCGCATCATCCGTCATCCGTCATCTGCCGCGCGTCGTCCGTCACAGGGCGTGTGGGGCGGCGCGGCGCCATATGTGGGCTACTGAGGCTCGCCGCCCGCCTGCCTCAATATACCCCGGGACGCGGCGGTTAGGTACCGCAGCGGTCAGCCTGCCGTGATAGATAGGCGGCTTAATACGTCCGAACCAGGCCACGGAGAGATGCGATAGACGGTATCTCCTCGGCTCTGGATGCTGGAGTAGGCAAGGGATGAGTTGTGGGCGCCGATCGTCGTAAGATCACCACAAGTGTGGCCAACGAAGTATGCCACGATATTGGCACGATATGGCACGACATGGCACGAATATTGGCACAGTACTATGTGCCGAACTATATGGCACGATAATGACAAATACGAAATATGGCACGGATATCGTGACACGATGGATGGCACGAATGGCATGATATGGACGGATGATGGCACGATAAGGCACGTATAAATGGGCAATCAGTATGGCACACGAGAATTAAGGCACGATAAGGCACGATATGGCACGATATGGCACGATATGGACGATTATGAGCACGATAAAAGGCACGATATAAGCACCGATATGGCACGGAATTATGGCACGATATGGCAACGATATGGCATCGATTGGCGATCTGCCAGCAGGAGGGTAGTCAGCTGCCGTTATAGCGGGATAGTTTGTAGACAAGCTGCTTATAGACTAGCCAAAGGTCGTGAGATTGGCTGCTCCTTCAGGTAAAGGCCTAGTCGTAGAGTTCAAGCGAGGTCATTGGTCGACAGCTTCTCACGGTAAACTGTTTGCTCTGAATTCCGGCTTACACCGCAGTATCATAACCTTAGCAGATGGCTGCGTCCAGTCCTCCCATGAGTGCCTCGTCACTTCATCATCCGTTTTATGGTCTAGCCAGGCGAGACTTCGCCTCTGGCAGTGGCACACATCTACGACATTCCCCGACATCTGCCTCACCAATCAGCGTCTGCTTTGGATCTTTAGGCCCGCTGCCGTAGGCTCGTGGTGACAATAGCCAATTAACCCCCGTGCCGGTGGCTGAGACCTCAACAATGGCTCACCCGGCAGCCTAGGAGGCTGGTTTGAGCACTGAAGAGGTTTGGTGTAAGGACTGAACGGCGCCCGTCGCAGGCACAGCAGGACGTCATCAGCCGGGCACGCGCGCCAGCAGCGGTTTGGAGGTCCAGTGTGGGTTTGAACGGTAACGGCCGGAATTCAGTCATGACCAGGGAAGGGACGTATAGTCGTGTATA